>BCIT01000018.1:230902-328592 GCA_001600035.1 Holtermanniella nyarrowii
GTGAGGGTAGGAGAGTTCGACGAGGCTTCGCATGCGGTGTCTAGTTGTTCTGAGCCTTAAGTGGTATTACCTATCAAATGAATCAAATCAAATCAAATCCGAGACCGACAGCTGACACCAGGTCGAGCTGCTTGAGAAGATGAGAGGACGAGATGAGTAAGCGAGAGAGAGAGAGTGGAGATGGGAGAGGACATGAGGAGGACAGAGGAATGAGTGAATCGATACATGAGGGTAGGAGAGTTCGACGAGGCTTCGCATGCGGTGTCTAGTTGTTCTGAGCCTTAAGTGGTATGACCTATCAAATGAATCAAATCAAATCATTTTCGATCCAGAGGAGATACGTTCAAGCATGAGGGTAAATGTGACAAGAGATACATGCAATCCATGATTTAAGTGAGCCTTAACACGAGATTGGGCAAGTATGACGAGACTTCGCTATGCGGTGTCCAGGAGTTTAGATAACAGCTTTGGGCCTGGATGGGGTAGTATCTCACGATTGATTAGGTCCTTGTTCTCCGCGGACTGCTGCTGTAAATTGTGCAAAGCTTGCAGAGTCCTCAATTCGTACTTATGAACAATCATATTTTACTTTTGCTAACCCTAAATATTTTGAGGGAGTAGATATCAACCTAGAGCATACCAATTGGGACCCGTCGATAACTCTTCCTGGACCGACAGGTGTACCTGTTTTCTGGACGGATCTCTCAGGTAAAACCTACTCAGAGATGTCTATTCAAAAAGCAAGTTTTGCTCTAGACTTAAGTATGCGTTCAGTAACACGAGTAGCTAACTGTGTCGAACCTTACTACATTAACTCAGGTAGCTATGGGAAAGTTGCTATCCCTATCCCTTCTTACCCAGAGATTACTACACCTAGTTTTGCAGGCGAGATTTCACCGCTTCAATACCGCGGATGTGATTTTGCCACCCGCGGATGCCGATCGCGTAACAGACAATCTGCCACGCTAAACGGCGCCCGTGTCGACAGACCAGTTCTAAACGTACACTGAAGATATCATGACTTGACTACTAATTCCTACAGAGATCTCCAGTCTAGACGCGCTGGTCTGCAAGAACCTCAGCGGCGTTCTGCACGGCAGTCTTGGTGGTGGCAAACTTCCTGGCGGAAATCTTGCGCTCAAAGAGCTCGTCGAGTTCCGCATAGCTGCGGTTCTTGGTCTCGGGGAAAACAAAGTAAAGCAGAACGACTGCCAGTGCGGCGAGGGGACCGAAGAACAGTCCTGTAGTGCGTCAGCTGATGAATCGATGCCAGCCATCAGACTCACCGATCTTGGCTCCCCAGCCGGCGTACTGAGCTGACAACATCAGAGGAACTGTGTAGCTCTGCCATCAGCTTTAGTCATGTCCTGAATCAACTCACAAATAGCACGTTGACGCAAGACTGCATCAGAGCGGCGATACCGGCCGTCTGAGTGCGGAGAATAGGGGTAGACAACTCGACAAGCGCGACCCAACCTGATGTCAGTCACAGACATTTCATGTAGACTCACCAATGGGAGCGATCGAGATGGAGTAGGCTGCGACCCAGAGAGCCACAAGTGCGACCAGTGCGTTGCCGGCAGTAGCGTTCAGTGAAGTGAAACCAATGCCCCCAACGGCGAAGACAAGGACGGACATGACCGTGCATCCACCGAGGAGGAGAGGCCGACGGCCAACTTTGTCGAGGAGGTAGAAGGAACAGATGACACCGCCCATGAGAACGCAGTAGACAATAAGGTTGGCGGTGAAGGCGTTGTTGAGGCCGATCAGAGAGAAGAAGTAGACGACCTGGAAAGTCAGCTAGTGTTCTACCGGTAAAACGCAAGGCTCTGCAAGGGCGCAGACACATACATTAAACATCAGAGGGACGCCAACAAGATTCTGCACACAGAGAGGCGCGGTGGAGATGAGAGTACGACGGAGGTTGGTGCCCTTAAGGGTGGCGAGCATAGTGAAGCGACTTGCCGATTCCGCTACTTTGAGCGAGTGATCGATGTCCTGACCGAAGACGGCGTATTCATGCTCGTAGTCGTAGCCCTCGACGTTACCAATGAGACGACGACGAGCTCTCTTGGCCTTGTCGTGCTTGCCGCTCTTGTACAGCCAGACGGGTGACTCGGGGAGCATGACCAAAATGGGAAGCCAGAGACCGAGGAGGACGAACTGGGAGTAGAAAGCTGGACGAAAAGCGAAGGGAGTGGTCTGAATGTCAGCTTTGGGGCCTGGAAAAGCGTCATGTCTTCGCGGAACACCGGCTACGCACCCTGTTGATGATGTCCAGTGCAATGGCGCTGCCCAGCTGTCCCAAAGCAAAGAAGAAGGCATAGGAGGAGAGAATTGTGCCTCTCATCTGAGGCATTGCTATTTCTGACGCATAAGACAGTACAGATGTCCCAATGAGACCAGCAGCAAACCCATTGAACAGCTTGGCAAGAAGGAAATGCCACCAGTTCATGGAAAAGATTTCGGTGATGATAGTCTGGAATCAGCTTGCTCGTGCTAAGGGACCTGTGATAACGTACTACTAGCTTGAACAGAGTAAACAAGTACAAGTTGAAGCGGATGCCAAACTTCTGCGCCGTGAAGGGCGATGTGAATTGTGCGATCGCCTGCGGAACTTAGTGCTTGACGGCAGATGCTACACAGAGCTTTCTTTGATACTTACCTGTGAAACAAAATTGATAGCATTCCAGAGTCCGACGTGATTGGCATCGAGTACACGAACGCCCTTGGCGTTGGTTATCGTCGCAAGTTGTTGGATGAAGCCTGAAGTCAGTTTTGGAAATCCTATGAGATAGCCGCTCACCTTTATTGCCGACGATGGCACCTGGAAGGCTGGTAGTGAATCCAGAGTACCTGTACGTCAGCAAAGTTGCGATCAGTGGCTTAGAGACATGGGAGTCGAATCGCTGCGACGTTTCAAGAGCAAGCAAACAGACGCCACTGGTGCTTCTTCGCCACTCTACTTTGCCACTGAAGCAGAGCCAATCATCGCAGAGGACTTACATGCCGGCACTGGTCACTAAAAAGCCCACCAAAAGGACATGCCAAAACTTGCGCATCGCAGTTGCGCGGTCCAGAGTCGCATAGTGTGAGACGAGATCAAGAGGTTGCGTGGTTTCAGGGTCGGCATCCTTCTGATCGATCATCTCGAGGTCTTCCTTGAAGTCCCCCATTGCGCGAGTATCTTGATTCTGAGCGGACATTATGTTTTGATGGGTACATTGAGCCCCTCGGGGCAGTACTCTTATAGACCTACTCCATACTATAGATCGGTTTCGCGGTCCGACATGGTTAACGTCAATTAAAACATCAGCCGATGGTTCATCCGTCGTTCATCCAGATATTTGCCACTTGGGTCTGTAGTGCGCCCGAAATCCGAAGGGACATACCCGGTATTAAGCGCGTCAAAGTCTAAGCGCCGCCAAATGACGGGAGACGGTGGTCATTAGGTTGGCAACCTTCATTCCGAAGCGTTTCCGACGGACCGGTCTCCCATCATCTAATGCGACAAAGCTTTCTCTACCACGCAGTCAACAGTTGGTCTCTCACGTTCAATCTTTTCCCTATCCACTTGGCAGTCACCAGCCACCTTGAGCCGCTCACTAAAGTCTGACAACATTCCTCGTCCTGAAGGTGAATTCATTCGGCAGAGCTACATCGTGCTGACAACAGATGCTCAAAGCCATTGACACTGCTACTCGCGACACCAAGCTCCTTGATGGGCTTTGGCGCTTCACCCCAGACAGTGACGAGCTCGAGTCACCGTGGTCATCCATCCTGCCTGGCCACCAAGAGTGTCCAGTGCCCGCCTCTTACAATGACATCTTCCTCCAGCCCTCGCTGCGCAACCACGTCGGCAAAGTCTGGTACCAGCGATCGGTCCAGATTCCTCGTGGCTGGGCAGACCAGCGTATCTTCCTCCGTCTCGATTCAGCCACTCATGAAGGCGAGATCTACGTCAATGACAAGCTTGTCACCAAGCATGTCGGCGGCTACCTTCCTTTCGAAGCCGACATGACCGATATCGTCACGCCAGGCGAGCAGGTCCGCATCACCATCGGCGTCAACAACATCCTTACCAACGAGACCATCCCTCCCGGGATCGTGTCAGGCGAAGGCAGCAAAAAGACTCAGAAGTACTGGCATGACTTCTTCAACTATGCTGGCCTCGCTCGATCTGTGCGCCTCTGCGCGACGCCTCGCACTTTTGTGCAGGATGTCACGGTCACGACTGTCTCGGTCGAGGGTTCCACTGCGCATCTCAAGTACGAGGTCGAGGCATCTGGCACTGTTGACTCTGTCGAGATTGACTTTGCCGATGAAAAGGGTGTGAGCGTCGCGTCCGCTTCAGGAGCGAGTGGCTCGTTCAACGTACCCAACGTCAACCTCTGGCAACCCGGCGCGGCATACCTTTACTCCTTCCGCGTCCGCCTTTTCAAATCCAAAGAGCTCGTCGACGAGTACTCCCTTCCCTTCGGCGTGCGCACCGTCAAGGTCGATGGCATTCAATTCCTCATCAACGACAAGCCTTTCTACTTTACTGGCTTTGGCAAGCACGAAGACTTGCCCGTCAAAGGTAAAGGTCATGACAATGCTTGGATGGTGCATGACTTTGAGCTCATGCGGTGGAGCGGGGCCAATTCGTTCCGAACTTCTCACTACCCCTATGCAGAAGAGGTGATGGAGTATGCCGACAGGCATGGCTGGGTGGTCATTGATGAAACGCCAGCCGTCGGTCTCAACCTTAACATTGGTGGCGGCATCTTTGGTTCCGGCAAAAAGGTCACCTTTGGTCCTGATTTCGCCAACGACAACACCCAAGCCGCCCACAAACAAGTCATCACCGAGCTCATCAAGCGCGACAAGAACCACGCTTCCGTCGTCATGTGGTGCATCACCAATGAGCCCGACTCTGGCGCAGCCGGAGCCAGAGAATACTTTGAGCCTTTGGTCGCTGTCACTCGAGAGCTCGATCCCACCCGCCCTATCACCTACACCAACCTCGCAATGGTCAACGCCGAGCAAGAGACAATAGGTGACTTGTTCGACGTCATCGGTCTTAATCGCTACTACGGGTGGTACGAGGTCACAGGCGATCTGGTCGAGGCAGAAGTCCTGCTCGAGGCAGAGCTTAGGTCTTGGGTCAAGCGTTTCAACAAGCCCTTGGTCATGCTTGAATACGGCTGTGATACCGTTGGGGGGCAGCATAGCATGCAGAACATGCCGTGGTCCGAGGAGTATCAGTCCAACTTCTACGACGTCTATCACAGGGTGTTTGACAAGATCGAGGCCCTATGTGGTGAGCAGATTTGGAACTTTGCCGACTTCAACACGGGTCCAGGCATCTTCAGGGTGGACGGGAACCGCAAAGGCGTGTTCAGCAGGGATCGCAAGCCCAAGATGGCTGCCTACACGCTGCGCAAGCGCTGGACAGAGATGAAGGAGACGGAGAGGACGAAGAAGCAGGGGTAGTCACTATGTACTTGTGCTTGAGCTTCTTGTGAGAGTACAGCATCTGTTTTGTGCTCAGTCTTTCGAGACTTGCATCAATTGTCAGCATCGTACTCATACATATCACAGCGATGCCTGATACATCCCTTCACTTTCTATTGCGACGCAACCGGAGCGTTGGTGAGGTTCTCCAATGAGCCGTCTTGGTGACGAATCGTGACGGAGCCATCCTGAATTATCAGTCTCCGCCTCAAGAAGAAAGAGAAGACGCACCTCGTTACCAAAGTAAGCAGCCTTTGCCATCTTGACAAACAGTCCGACCTCGACGACACCCGTCAACATCTTGATCTTGTACAAGAGCTACACGTCAGCGTCCACGTAATCCCACAATTCACCTCAGCAGGGTTCCTCATCAATTCCTGACTAAAAGGCGCATCAATGATAAACATGCTATTATCCGAAACAACCGGTCCAGCCTTCCTCAATCCCATTCTCAACGAAAGCCCAGGCTTGCCATTCGGCAAAACCGAAGGTGAGCCCATCAAAGCCAAATTGTCGAGAACTTTTGCGTATGCAAACGGAGCGACTTCGATGGGGATTCCTTGAGTCCAAGTTGTACCGAGGACTTCGGAGTTCTTGCGGTAGTCTGCAACGAGGACCCATGTGTCTGCTGCTTCTGCTAGGACCTTTTCGCGTAGTTGACAGGCGCCGCCGCCTTTGATAGAGTTGAGCTCGTTGTCGACCCTGTGCATTAGTACGAACTGAGTTGTTACTCACTCGTCGGCACCGTCAATAGTGACGTCCAGCTTGGCGTACTCGTCAACATCGCCGAGACGGAGACCGGCTTTGATGATGAGCTCCTTGGATTGGAAGCCTGATGTTAGCCCCATTCGGTTCGGCTCGCGTACCAGTCGGAATGAACACCCTACGAGCATTGACCTCTGCTCCCTGCTGCATAATCCTCTCGACGACATACGGCACGGTACTTCCACTGCCAATGCCAATGATAGTGTGTGTAGGCAAGACGTGTCTGTCCACGGCTGCGAAAGCCGCGAGCTTCTTGGCTTGCTCAATTGCTGGTAGAACCGGCAGAGGGACGGATGTTGGAAGCTGGAGAGACGCCAAGACAGGCTGAGTGGGTCTCTGTTTTATGAGCGTCGATACTGCGCTCGGTGGTTGGCCTAGGCGTACTCACAATAGCAGCGAAAGACATAGTGAATGAGCGAGCGGGTCGGATAAAGCTGGGTCGACAGAGTTTAGAGTAGGAGGCAGTCTTGAGGAACACTTTGCCTTTCTTTTACGCTTCAACAGACAGCGATTGAAGACTTGTGTTGGTGCAGAGGGTGCTTTGAAAGTATATAACTGCGTGAGAAGAGATGTGAACCGAGCTGAACCGAGCTGCCTCCACAGTCGCTGCGTCGGTCCGACGGCTTCATGTTCGGCGGTCCGAGGTCATATACCTCTTTAGACCTTTGGACAGCAGCAGCATGTTTGACATTGATCTGGTAGCTCCTGACAAAATCCCCGCAGCTCAGAATGTCCTATCAAGGCCTTTATGATCATCAAAAGATCATCATTGTCGTCGTCACGTCGGACTCCGAGCGGGGTCGCGTCCTAACATCTTGACTTTTGAGCAGCGGTCTTGTGTCAATTTCAACGAATGTCAGGCAAAGCAGAGCCAGCAGAGGCTCTCGGAGATGACTCTGATCCGACATATACGCATTTCGCTCATCGAGACGAGTTCCTGAGACTACTTGAGCAGGTGTTGAGCTATGACTTGAGTCAAGTGACAGCTCATGATGCTTCACCGGCAGCGGTCAAGAAAGCAGCAGCGCAAGAAAAGGAAGAGGATGATCTGGTGGCTCTCATGGGAACTATTGTGTGTATCTGGTCTTGGGGGCTTGACTCATGCATCAGCTCGACCACTACCTGCCGCTGCCGCCTTTACTTGATCCTGCTCTTGACAGCATCATTCCGCCTCTCATGGACAAGATCAGCAATCACCTACATGGCGTACTCTCCCGTCAGTCATCACATGCCGGCTCGAGCTCTGGAAGCAGCACCAATGTACCGAGACTTGCTAGACTCGGTCGCCTTGTCAACTGGGTGATCAAAGTGAGAGGTTGGAAAGCCGTAGGTAAGTCCCTCTCACTTCGTATACGAGTGCTGACAAGGATAAGTACCACATTTCTCTCCTGACATCCGTCATCTCCCAATGCTTACCGCCCTCCTTTCGCCGCCCCTGACACCAACGGGAGTAGAGGCAACCGCCCACAATCCCATCATCTCCTCACCTGAAGCATGGGAGCTTCGTGCCGTACTGCTCATCTGGTTGTCTCTAGTCCTGACTGTACCTTTCTCACTTTCAGCGTTCGTCATGGACCAATCTCTTGCTACTTCGCCAGCAGTCGACCTCGCGACTCGCCGCCAGCTCTTCCCTCAAGACTTACTGATTTCTACAATGGCCCAACAAGTGACTTTGCTGGCAATCCCACTCCTTTCGCGTCCAGGCAAGGAGTCTTCGCTTGCTGCACTTGTCCTCGCGCGCCTGTTCTCAAGACCAGACTCCCACGTCGGTCTTGAGCCGTTCTTTGCGTACGCTCAAACGGAGCTAGACTCGGAGACAGAGACAAACGACATCGAACCGACATTCGTCATTTCACTACTCAACATCCTAGCTCTCCTACCAGGTCTGCTAGCCAAGTACAGGCTGATTGTCGTCAGGCGATTCTTTGAGAACCAAATGATCCCGTACCTCAAGGGCTCCAGAATGGCCATGAGCAGTGGCTTGATTCGCAAGCTGGCTGTTAAGGCGGGTGGTCGATGGTGGGTCACGAGTCTTGGTAAAGGAGCGAGTAGACGTGAGTGGCGCGATGGCGGCTGTGCAAGCGGCTGATGAACAGAAACGGGCAGGGCAGTGGTGCATGGTGCTGGCATTTTACAAAAGTTCTCGAATGAGACGCAGGCTGAGATGGAGGAGGTCGAATTTGATCCGCCTGATGGGCTTGAAGATGAGCTTGATGCGCTGATGGGCGCTTTATCAGACAAGGTGCGTCTGATCGCTACCTCTCATACGGCTGACGGTTCAGGACACCATTGTCCGCTACTCAGCAGCTAAATACCTATCCCGTCTCTCAATCCTCCTACCACCATCATTTTCGCATCAAATCGTAGGAGCTACTATCTCCCTCTTCGCAGGAACCGAGACAGAACCTGTGATTGAGACGGATCAAGGCAAAGTCATCGAGCCAGGTGGCAGTGCCTTTGGCGCTGAAGATGGGTTTGGGTTGGGAGGCAAAGAAATCATGCGAGGGGAATCGAGATGGCATGGCGTTTGTCTTGCTGTTGCTGAAATGGCACGAAGGGGTCTCGTGCGCGAGGAACATGTTGGTGAGGCAGTGACTTGGGTGCTCAAGGTGAGTTGTCCAACAAACATTGTCGGTGCTGATGCGATGTCAGGCTTTGACCTTTGACATCCGACGAGCGAATCATTCGATCGGTGCAAACGTTCGAGACGCGGCTGCTTATGTGGTGTGGTCATTGTCGAGAGCTTGCTCGCCGGAAGCATTGGCGCCGTATGCGGAACAGCTTGCGACGAAGCTTATTTGTGTCGCTGTTCTCGATCGCGAAGTTGGAGTGCGCCGGGCCGCGAGCGCTGCGTTTCAAGAAGGCGTCGGCAGACTGGTAAGTGATGCATGTGACCGCGATAGTGCGTTCTGACCAGCAGGGGCATTTTCCAGATGGCATCGCTGTGCTGGGCTTGACGGACTTCTACTCTGTCAGCGTGCGGCGGACCGCCTTTCTCGTAGCAGCACCTCGCGTCGCGCAGTAAGTCAGCCTTGTACACGGGCGTTGTCTGATTCGCAGATACGAGGTGTATCGTGAGGCAATGATGAGACACCTCCATCACATCACACTGCGACATTGGGATCCTGCTGTACGCACCATCGGCTCCAAGAGTTTGCGGATGATCGCAGATGTAGCGGGTCAGGCTGCGGCCGAAGGAGCTGTATCAACCGAAGTTCGTTATGCACAAGCGCCAACAACTGACGCTACAGACAGCTCAAGTCTGCTCGCTGGACACGAGTGATGTACATGGCGCAGTGTTGGCGTTGTCAGAGCTCTCAGAGCTCTTTGATGCAGAGTCTGATCACAAGCTGCTCGTATGTTTGAGGAATCCATTGATGCTGACTGCAGATGTTCAAGTCTCTCGACACTGTTCGCGCGGCTGCTTTGACTTCGTTTCAGACCGATCTACTGCTCAGCGCAGCTTGCAATCTCCTCGCCAAAGCAATCACGCCAGCCGCGTTCGAGGATGAGTGTCAAGCCGCGACCGAGAAGACAATCAATCGCTTCTTGGGACTTAGCATGAAGAGTCGATCAGAAGACGTGCAGGAGGCAGCTGCTCGAGCTGTCGGTGCTGTTAGCAGACTTCGAAGTTGCGAGGCGGAAGTAACAAGATAAGCCATCCTAAGATAAACGCACGCGACTGACCGCACACATTCATGACCGGACTCACCAAGTCATCGCGAGCTGCTCAGAGGCAAAGTTATGCGCTTGCACTTGGAGCAGTCGACTATGCCAGGTGTCCGCAGTCCATGAATGGCGCTATCGAAGCTCTGCTGTCAATTCTGGAAGGTAGTGGGCCATCTGTGGTGAGTCGCGTGAAAGGTCGTCGATGCTGACGCCGGCAGACCCAAGCGGATGTCGAGACTCGACGGAACGCAATCAAGTCGCTAGCTGCCATCACTTCGAATGCTTCATTATCAGGTATGAGCTGCGGCAATGCGGTAGTCACTGACTTGTTCAGTGCAACAACAGAAGTTCCGAGCCATCTACGAAGCTGTGCTGCAGGGTCTGCAAGACTACACAACAGATCAGCGCGGCGACGTCGGCTCCTGGATTCGAGGGGCTGCCCTAGCCAGCTTGGCGCCTCTGTTGCACGCCGCTGCTGCCTCTGAAAACTGCGTGACTCAAGACATGGTCGATTCCACTGTAGCTGGCATCTTCAAGCAAGGCGTGGAGAAGCTTGACAACCTAAGACAAGCAGCTGGGCGCTCTTTGAAAGAAGTCGTCCACGCATGTGAGGGTCGCTTTGTTCTCCAGGACGCAAAGACCATAGCGACCATGCTACCAACGTAAGTTCTTGGCTCTTCCAAGGCGACGCTGATGTTGTCAGAGACGACTTGCGGTGGCAGGATCCAAATGCTATCTTTCCCGCAGCCATGCCGTTGCTGGCTTCAAGTACATATCGAAGTCCAATTTTGAGTGGACTCGTCCTTAGCATCGGCAGCAAGGTCGAAAGCACGGTCAGTAGTCAAGTTTGGTAATATTGTTGACTGATCTGGACAGAGCCGACTCTCTGGGACTGCACTGGTCTCATTTCTTCAATCACGTTACTCATCCGACACTTCGCTACCGACACAAGTCGTCAGCGATCTCGTACTATTGTTGGCCGCGAATCTCAATCAGAATCGAATTTTTGTACCGACGCTGGCAGCGCTCTTCGTTCTGTCAGAATCTGGAATCTTCTGCGCACTGCAGAGCGAGCCAACTTTGGCTGCCAAGTAAGCTACCTTTTGGCGCAGTCGCTGACCCGCCAGACTCAAGCGATCAATTGCTTTGTCTATCAAGGCTGTTCCTAATATGAAGAACATGGAACGCATCATGGCCTCAATGAAGCTGTGAGTAGCATGCACGGTCGCAATCACTGACCGTCAGTGTCACCAGTCTAGTCACAGTCGAGTCAGTCAGAAACTCCGCTATTGACGCTCTCCGCATCTTCCTTACACATCGTTACCCTACAGTAAGTCTCACTGTCAAGCGTAGCTGACTTCAGGTCCGATCAGCTACTTCAGAGCGATTGTACCTGACTCTGGAAGCAGCTGAGACGACAACCGACGGAATTGAGGAATTGCTGCTCACGACGCCTTGGTGAGTCTCATGTTTGTGCTTTTCCTGACCTGCAGGGCGGACCAAGTAGCCAGCACAGAAGCTGCAGAGCTCATCAAACTGTTGCGAACGGGTGAGTAGTGCTTGGTAACACTTATAGTACAACACAATGCATGTAAGGCATCTATTCACCTGCTCAGTCGACAACTGTGGGAGTCGATGTGCCCGTCCCCGTCTGCGCCGCCTTTCCACCCTCACGATCCTGCTTGTATGTTTTGCCCATCTGAACGAGCGCCATATATCCAGGCTTGTACGTCGATGCCTGCCTCATTAGCTCTACGCACTCGAGAACCAGGCCGAACCGAACTCACCCATTCCGGTTTGATGACTTCGTCGATTCTCGTGGAGATCATTCTACAAATACTGTATTTTAGCTGATGCCTGCGGCGGCGGTAAGGGGGAAACATACAGTTTCAAGGTGGTATCGCTCACGCCTGAGACTTTGGCGATATCACCTGGCTTGGTGGTTTTGCTGAACAAGATGACGATCAAGTAGATCGCACCAGCAGCGATAGAAGTCGGCGCACGGCCATCGACCTGCCCAACTTTCGTCGTCTCCGCCACGACGTATTTCGCAGCGTTCGTCTCCTGCATGGAGAACCCAACGTTACCACAGAAACGCGGAACCAGCGCCTCAGCAGGCTGTTCGTCCGACACAGGGCCAGCAGTCGCATACGTCGACATGACTTCATCGTCGTGCATTGCCTTCAAAATGCTCTTGAACACCGTGCCGAGATCTTTCTTGGGCACGTTGGTGAGCTCGCAGATCTCTTGAAACGATCGTGCTGCCTTGCCTTGTCTGCAAGCAATCATGATGCAAGCTGCGTTGACGACTTCTGCAGGCTTGCCCTTGACGATTCGCTTGTCATCTGCAAACTTGTAGACATGCTTGGCGATTTCTGCGATGGAGCGGGGCAATTGAATCACGTCGCACATTTCGGTGATTCGAGCCCAGGCAGACAGGATGGACGAAGTACTGGTTTTGCCGTTCAGGTTGGCCATACTATTGGCATGGTTCTGGGCTTTTTGAAGCGTTTTAGACATGCCAGAGTTGCCGTCTCTGAACGAGATAGTGGTTGCGAGATCGGCGTTGCCGAGTAAACCGTTGGACGCTGCTCCTACACGAGACGGATCATCTCCGTCGTCACCTGCGAATGTCTGTTTATCAGCATCACGCGGTTCTCTGTCAGCAGCAAGCTCACACGCCACTCTGACCGAGTGTCAACCACTCTGTCACCCAGGATCAACCCACAATCACCGCACACGAGGTCACCAGCTCCAAATTCCTCGACGATGTTGGGCTCTGGATTCTTGCAGTTGCGGCAGATGAGTTTGACGGCCATGTTGGGCACAAAAGCAGCACCATACTGCGGGTCAGTCTTGTCCAAGTTAGTATAGCGTACACCTCCTTGCTTGCTAGCTTGAGTGGCCATCCTGTAAGAAGAGTGAGTTGAGTAATGAAGCTACGGTGAAAGGACTGTTAGTAAGCAGAGAACATGAAATCTATTGCATTTCGGTGCGTATACTCACGTTATTGACGAGAGAGGAATCTACGCTTGAGCGCTGCTTGCTTAGTACTTCTAGTGAAAGAGTTCTGTGCTTTTGCTGCTGCTCGTCGTCGTCGTCGTCGTCAAAGACGCTCAACCGTCTGCAGCGAGCTGTATATGGTACACCCAGATGGGTTGATGATTCTTTCCTTAATTCTCCCGTGGGTGGCAAAGGCATTGATCACGTGCATCTGAGATTTCCAGAGCTCGAGGTTCAAGCTGCAATTCACTTGCAAGTGCTCAAAAGGGTTATCAGTCCACTATGCCCAGCGTAAAGAGAAAGGCAACATCCTCGGGGAGACCTGATAGCAAGGTAAGTGATATATCTGGTCGAACGTGCTCGAAACAAGGCTCATTATCAGGTCAAAAGTCGACCGGCACCAAGTCCAAGTCCGGTCGAGGATGATGAATCTGGAGCTGAAGAGACTGCTACTTTCAAGGATCCTATGATTGACTCGGATGGCTCAGGCTCTGATGAAGATCAAGATCAAGATGAGGACGGCTCAGGTGAGGATGAGCCGGTCAAGACAGCATCCAAACCTATTCAAAAAGGCAAACCGAATCCAAAGAGCTTGTTCAAGCCTCCTACCAATGCCGAGCTCATGGAGCTAAGAACAGGCGGTGAACGAGGTGGTACAGGCTTTGCTCTCCAGGTGCGTGGATTTCCCTCTTAAATGCGACACTAATAAGTAGATTTCGGCGCTGCTTGCATCGACGCTCTTGCCCAGCACGCCGTCCAAAACATTAACGAACCTAATGACAGCTCTCCACTCCACAATCATGGCACTCCCATCCCTTTCAGGTCTCTCGCCACAAGCAGCTCAAGCTCGTTTGAGCCCAACAAAGCTCCCTTTCCCTGCTCCGACTTCATCAGTCCAGTGGACAATGGGCTTTGAGCCGCCTTCCGAGATCTTTGTTGGTGGTTCATGGGGCGTTTTGGGAGGCTACAAGAAAGGCAAGAAGGGCTCCGTTGGTGGTGTGGATCTCGCTATCGTCATGCCAGAGGTATGTCAACTTGGCAGTGGCATGTGGAGCTGATGGATAGGCTTTGTTCAGTGCGAAAGATAGAAACGCGAATCGTTACTTTCACAAGCGTGCGCATTATATCGCTGTCATTGCGGCTGCTATCAGGGCTGCTGCTGGCAAGAAGGGTGGAGCGCTTGCGGGTGTTAGTGTAGAGTATGATATTGTTGATCGGGACCATAGACGGCCGATTGTCGTCGTGACGGTGCCAAAGGGTGAGTTTTCGTTTCAGTGTCGATCCTAACTATGTAGGAGATGGCATCAAACACGAAACTCAAATCCGTCTTCTACCCTCCATCTCACCAACTCTATTTCCTCTAACATCTCTCTACCCCAACAAATCTCTCATCAAGCTCTCAGAAGACGAATCCAACGCAACACCTCAAACATCCACCTCTATCCTCTCAGATACTCTCCACCGCCCGCATCTTCTTCACCTCAACGCACTCCACACAAGCGTCCCATCATTCAGCGCCGCCATCGCCCTCTGGCGCATCTGGGCCGATAGACGGGGGCTGGGCATCCGAGGTGGTGGTAGTGCTTTAGCGGCGCTCGTGTTGGGCTTCGTCGTGAATGGTGGTGAACAGGGTGGAGTCGGTGGACGGAGAGAGACGTTGAAGGCGAGAAAGGGAGTTGGACATGGATTGACGGATTGGCAGCTTTTGAGAGCTGGCTGGGAGTTTATCGGTATGTCTTTGCGCGCGCACTTGCAAGGAGGAGATGCTGATTGAGGAAGCGGAGACGGACTTTGTTGCTGTTCCAACCTTTAGCAAGTCTCAAAACACAGGTGTACGTTGCGCTTTTCATGGGAGGTTGGCAGGGCTCATGGATAGATTCCGGCGTCAGAGTTTTTGGAGAACTTTGAGCATGTCTTTGTGGATCCGACGCATACCGTCAACATTTTTGCCAACTGGGAGCATGGAGAGATTGACTTTGTGAGTCTTCTTTGAGTGGTGATTGGTGCTGACGACTCAGCTTCGTCACGAAGCGCGCGAGACACTTGCGATGCTCGTTGATCCTGAGATTGATCGCTTTGCAGATGTCTTTTTAAGAGGTCTTGAGATGCCTTCTGCTCGGTTCGATGAGCATGTCCGGTGAGTGTTGGCATTTGGAATGAGGCGGAGCTGACTTGCAAAGTGTTGATATCTCTTCAGCAGAGTTGCGGGATGCTTCGACGCTGGAGTTCGCGGAAGCGTCTTCTCAAGCGAACCTGATTGCGCGCAAAGCTGCAGAGGTCGTGCGACAAGGTCTCGGATCCAGAGCAGAGCTCGTTGTCGTCGTACCTTCCCCTTCATCACCTTGGCCCATCACAGCTTTGGAAGGCGAAACAGTCTCGCATCTTGACATCGGCATCAACTTCGATGCGGAGCACGTCAACCGCGTCATCGACATGGGACCACCAGCAGAAGACACTGAAGGTGCCGATGCTTTCCGTGCTTTCTGGGGCGAGAAAGCTGAATTGAGGCGATTCAAAGATGGCAGTATCTCTGAAAGTGTCGTCTGGGAGATCGCGCGTCCTGAAGAACGGGCGTTGATTCCTGGAAACGTTGTTGAATGGGTCTTGAAGCGTCATCTTGGTGTGGAGGCCGAGGATGTCGCTAGGGACTCGGCGGCGAAAGAGTGGTTGCAGATTCTGCAGGTTCCTGCTTCTGCTCGTGATGCAGCTACTGTGCCTGGTGCCGAGAAGCTTGGTTTCAGGCCGATGCTGGATGCTTATGAGGCTTTCTACAAAGTTCTTAAAGCTGCTGATGAGGAGCTGCCACTTGCGATTCTCAACGTTACACCCGCTTCAGAGCTCCTTCGCTATTCAAGCGTCTTCATCCCTCATCCTATCGACCTCGCCCGTGCATCTTCCGCACCCGAGACAGTCAAATACATCCCAGCCGCCAACATTGTCCTTCAATTCGAAAGCTCGCGTCGCTGGCCCGACGATCTAGCTGCGATTCAAAAAGTCAAGATTGCAATGCTGGAGAAGATTGCGCGGGTCGTCATGGCGCAGATGCCTGGCAGTCGGGCTGGGATCGTGTTGGATGATTTGAAGGGGGAGATTGAGGATGGCGTGTTGCTTGAGGTGTTGTTACCTCAGGGTATTGCGATGCGCGTTTCGATCTATAACGAGCGCGAGCAGCTGCTATTGCAGAGGATTGTGGAGGATCCGGGGATGATTCCATCTGCGACGACGTTGCCTCCGCCTTCGAAACGTTTGGCAAAGCCTGCGCTGGCTTTGCACAACCACCGCTTTCAGACCCTCCCTCGTCACCACGCAGCAGTCGTCTCTCTTCACCACAAATACCCGTCCTACTCTTCCGCCACGCGCTTGCTCAAGCGCTGGTTCGCTTCTCACATGCTGTCGACGCAGATTGCGCAAGAGCTCGTCGAGCTCATCATGGGTTCTGTCTACCTTGACCCCGAAGCACGCTCGACGCCCTCGTCGTCAACTGCTGGCTTTGTTCGTGCAGTTGAGCGCCTCTCGAAATGGAATTGGCGCGAGATCCCGCTGTTTGTGCCTCTTTACTCGTCAGTACATCAAGACGCTGCTGCTGGACGCGTCGCGTTTCCGCAAGAGAAGCGAGCGGAAGCGATGGAGCTGTTCAAGAAGCTGCGCGCTGTTGATCCCGAGGTGCAGGTTCACGACGGCAGCTTGATTGTTGTGACGGAGGAGGATCTTAGTGGGCGAGTGTGGCTTGGTCAAGGACCGGGACGGGTCGTTGCTGGACGTATCGTCATGCTGGCCAAGGCCACTCTGTCTGCTCTTGAATCACGCTCCTCGGCCGAGCAGTCTCTTCCCGTAAAAGTGAGTGGTTTCAAACTCGCAACACACTGACGGCAGTCTCTCATCATCACCCCGCTAGAGCACTATGACTTTGTCATTGATCTGAACCCTGCTGTGTTGTCGAGATACTCGCAAGCGGTCGCGGCCGATACTTCGGTTTGGGAGTCTCGGACGACCTACCGGAACATCGGTGGTTCCAATGAGGAGCTAAAAGTCGACTTTGACCCAGCTTGGGAGTTTGTCCAGGATCTTCAGGTGCGTAAAGATTAGCACTCGTCACGCTGATGATCAGCGCTTTTACAAGGACACGATCCTAATCTTCTACGACCGCTTCGGTGGCAGCAAGATTGGCTGTCTCTGGAACCCCGCGCGGGAACAGTCGAGAAACTTGAAACCGTTCTTGGGATACGCCACTGCGCCGATCGGAGGCGAGGTATGTGCCGCGGACGTTTTGCCGATCAGCGCTAATCTTTTTGCAGTCGACTTTGGTACAGATTGACAAGCGAGCGATCCTCGAGGAGATTCAGCGTACGGGGCATGGGATCGTGCACAAGATCGTCAGCAAAGCATAGACATCGCACGGCATGCATTCTCTCGCATACGTGACAAGGGCAGGCATAGGGGCCTCTGAAAACGTTGTAGCTCCTTTGTGAGAGTCTGGAGCACAGGACTGGCAGCATGTTCGTAGATGTCAGAAAGTGTGTCTGTCGTCCATCAAAGAGCAAGACGAAACAGTATCTCACGCGCGCAAGAGCATTGTCTCAAGCGAGACCTCCACTTGTCATAGCCAAGCTCTTGTGAACGTCGTCGACAATCATTTCACAGCAGCGTTCATTCCAACAACTTGACTCTGCAAGACCTGGCGTAGGGAAGTTCGATAGCGTATCAGAACGCTAGCGCTCTTTATCACGCCCAACATGGCCTGGCGTGGGTTCAGACGACGTCTCAGTCGAACCAAACAATGGATCTTTGGTCCAGATCAAAATTGCAAAGTCGAGCTGCCCGACTACCTCCCGGTCCCAACATCACGCATGCATGTACAAGCTACAGTGACAACGCGATCATGCGGTCCATTCAGCCTTGATGCGTGGCTCGTAAGACTCAACCAGCGTTGGCGACTACGACGACTCATGCTTCCTTTCCTAGCTGCTTGGGCTGTAGGCTTTATCTTCTTGATCAGGGCACATTGGTACACCTGTTCTGCGAATGCAGTAGATCCAAGTCTGACTGGTCCGAGGGAGGAGCCGACGTCGATTGGGTGCACAGCGGCGTACATGCAGTCATTCCCACCAAATGCTTGTGGCCTCGATGGGCAAGACTGTGATGTCGAGGTCACGAGCTCGAGAAAGGAGATGTACCGCTGTTTTGCGGGCTGTGGCGATGATCGAGGGGCTCAGCTTGGTAATGAGAGGATCATTGGAAACCAGACGATCAATCATGTAGCCATGGTCATTGGCGGTGGCGACAGTCTCAGAACCTATCGGTGAGTTTGGACCTGCCAGAGAGCAAGCTGATTAGCAGGGGTGATTCCTGGCTTTGCGCAGCTGCTATCCACGCAGGTGCAATGTCAAATGATGACGGCGGGTGCTTCATCGTCGAGCGTCTCCAAACAACCGAAACGTACCTCTCATCCATGACTCACGGTCTCAACAGCACTTCCTTCCCATCAACCTACCCCCAATCCCTCCGCTTCACCCCATGTACATCCCCCACGAACTGTGAATCAATCTCATACCCAATTCTCGCTTTTAACGTCATCATGCTCTTCTTTCTCGCCGCTTTCATTCAACCTACCTCTGGCTGGCTAATGGCAGCCATGGCAATCATAGGCTATTGGCAACTCGTCCTCATCTCCAATCCGCCTGATTTTCCACCGGACTACTCGACTGCATCAGGGACATTCCTATCAGCCATGGGTATAGCATACTGGTTCTACCGCGTCAGTATGCACAATACGCTCGAATCATTCCTCGACCTCCCTTTCGAACGAGCATTCTGGTGGGGCTTAGGACTCTGGATCGGCATCGAGTCACAAGCTCTCTTCTCCAAGATCCCTCTTTCACGACTCGTCGCGTCAGATTTTGAACGGCCAGGCGCAGTGACGGCGATTGTGATTCTAGGAATCATTGCGCTCGTCGCCGTCTTCTTCCAAGTCTTCGCTTTGCGAGCGATTGGGATGCTCAGATATCTCGTGGTCCGCTATATCGCCGTCGCTTTGCTGTTCCTCATCCTGGCTTTCATACCAGGTTGGGTTCTACGGGTACATCACTATATCATTGCCATGCTCGTCATGCCTGCGCTTGGCACACCGACGCGCCTCGCAGCGCTGTTACAGGGCTTCATGCTCGGTTGGTTCCTCGATGGCGTCGGGAAATGGGGCTTTGATGGATTGGTCCAAAGCACTGCTGAAGTACGTTTATCCTCATCGTCCTCGGCGCATGCTGACCACCACAGATCCGAGGCGACGCGCCAACAGGTTCAATCCTCCCCGAGATCCTGCAAAACACTACATCCCTTCCAAGTCTTCTCAACTGGGCGCCTCTGAACTCGACGATACTGGAAAGCGCAAGTGAAGCCAAGATTAATATCACGGGCTGGTCGTTGCTAGTTGATGATATCGAGCGATATCGAGGAAACGCGACGCGTGAGTTGGGCAGATTGATGTGGACTGATGGATAGAATGGTCAACTGCGCAGCTGGATACTGCCTTGCCTCATTTCTTCAGGCTCGCCGTCAGTGGTCAAGTCTGCTACCGGTCTGCGCTGACAGAAGCAGTTCATCACCCGATCCGAGACGCTAGACTACACAGATCCAACCACCTACCCTTCCTAGATTTCATTGTACAATAGAGTTCAGAGTTACATTGTATACACCATGTATTTCATTTATCAATCATCGGTCAATCATGAGGAGCCAAAGCCGAGAAAAGAGGGAAAGAAGACGGAGACGTGAACAGTCGTGGGGAGGAAGGAGAGCTATGCAAAGAATGAGAATGAAGGAAAGGGACGGTTTCAGAATCGGGGGTTTTGAGAAGTCTTAACGTTCCTTGCGGAATTCTTCACACATCAGCAATCGACTCCACAGAACAGAAACAGAAAGGAAACGCACCGCTTAGCACAGTGTAAATGTTGTTGAAGGCCATGTATATTTCTTCACGGACCTTTGCGCCTGTGAGGACGATTTTACCCGATACGAAGATAAGGAGTACGACTTTCGGCTTGATCATGCGGTAGATGAGGCCTGGGAATAGCTAAGAGATATTAGCTCTGTGAACGATGTTTGCTTGGATGATGAGCCGAGAGCATACAAGGCGGGGTTATGTTAAGGTGGTCGTCGCTGTTGTTACAAGACAACGACGCGAAGCAGCCTAACCACCACTCCCTTGAATGCTCTCCTCCACCGTCCCAAAGCAAAGAACACTCACCTCGGGCTCATAGCTGCTAAAGCTCCCATGCGTAAACGCCAATCCTTCCAATCGAATCGGGAACCGAACATCGCAACTGCCCACGATATTCTGAATCTTGAATTCGCTAAACTGACTATCGAAACCCAGCTTCTGAATGATCCTCGCATACTTGCGTGATGCAAGACGAGAATCATCCTCTGATTTTGCGCCGGTGACGACCATTTTGCCAGAGGCAAAGATCAAGGCTGTTGTTTTGGGTTCGCGGATTCTCATAATGACTGCTGCGAAACGCTTTTGATCAGTGAAGAGAACTGATGGATGGGAGGGACGTACCTTTGGGTTGTATTCTGCGTTTCGGGCGTGTAGAGCAATAGTCTTTAAATCGAGTCTACAAGCTAGATTGACTGTTGCGACAATGTTTCTAAGAGTGTTCAGCACTCTGAAGAGCAGAGT
Organism: Holtermanniella nyarrowii; assembly: GCA_001600035.1. Taxonomy (NCBI): domain Eukaryota; kingdom Fungi; phylum Basidiomycota; class Tremellomycetes; order Holtermanniales; genus Holtermanniella; species Holtermanniella nyarrowii. The sequence goes on from BCIT01000018.1 coordinate 251,511, forward strand.
ACAGGACAATGATACTCACTGCAAAGTCGGGACGATCCCTTGAACGGCCGTGATCTCTGGTACGGAGAGTTCAGGCTGTTGCTGAGTGACCGCAACTTGCTGTGACTGCTGCTGCTGCTGCTGCTGCTGCTGCTGCTGCTGCTGCTGCTGCTGCTGCTGCTGTTGTTGCGATTGCTGCTTTTGAGCATTTTGAAACTGCTGTAGAGGCTGCTGCTGTTGGTGCGAAGACGTCGGCAGAGCTAGAGGACCCGACATAGTCTTTGTTAGTGGTGGCAAGGGGGGGAAGAAGAAGATGGGTCGAGAGATTATATACTCAAAGGAACCTTAGACGAGGGGATGAAATAAGGATGAATGGTTTGGTACAGGCTTCCTGCTATGAGAATCAAGGGATAACAACGACCATAGCATGTCTTCTGGATTCCAATTGCCTCCTGGTATGACACCTTCTGCTCCTCCTCAAGGAGGTGGTGGCGGTGGAGGTGGAAAAGGACCAAGCGCAGAAGATGAAGCGAAAGCCGCACAGCAAGAAGAGATGAAGAGGTCTATGATTGCTGCTATGCTTGCGCCTGAGGCAAGGGAGCGTTGTGCGTATCATAGCTATCTATCTAAGAACAAGCTGATGCGATAGTGTCGCGAATCGCGTTAACGAGGCCAACCCTTGCAAGACAAGTGGAGGATCTGCTCGTACGAATGGGTCAAGCTGGACAGATTCGAGGACAAGTCGGTGATGAGGCTCTCAAAGGGTTATTGGAACAGGTCAGTGAAAACACTTGACCGATAGGACTCGACGTTCGATGACAGGAGGTTTACTGAGCAGACCATGCTCATGCGACTCCTGAAAACGTCGTGTTAGGATCTAGCAGTGAGCTGACAAGCAGGTCTCGAACCCACCCAAACCGACGAGCACGGCACCGACAAGCGCAAGAACACGAACAATCGGTAACGGTATCACCGTACGTATTATGCCTTACTCTTTGAAAGAGACCCAGGCTTACCGCTCGCTAGATCCAAAGAAAACGAGACGACAGCGATTCAGATGAATATGACCTCTAATCCGCTCCATGTTACCAGCATGCATGTATAATAGATGAGTAAAGCAAAGCACAGTGTAGCGTGGCGTCATCAAGTACATTTCAGTCTCTATATTATGGGTATCAATATCTAAGCACCGCTATTCATCAACATTCCTAACGCCGTTCCTCCTTGTTGACCAGGAGGGCCCAAAGGCTGAACGGTACCCGTCACAATCTGCCATCTCTCTCCCTCTTGACTCTTTTCAGCTTCCGTCGTCGCCCGATTCCCAGCTCTTGAAATCTCCAACATCTCCCTCAACGCCCGATTCTCATTCTCCAACCTCTCAATCTCCATCTCTCTCTCCAAAGCCCAATCTTCTCTTCCTGCGGTTCCTTGATAACCACCGTTTGCGCCTGGTTGGTCCGCCAGCCAGGAAGAGGAGGATGAGAATGCGTCTTCACCGCCTAGGGATTGCAGTGTTGAGCGGAGGAGCGTACTGAGGCGCGAGAGGAGGAGGGAGAGGGAGGTATCGTCGTGGAGTTTGGCACTGCTGTGTGCTGTTTGAAGAGTTGTCAGGAGGGAGGTGTAATAGCTGTGAAGCGCTAGATCATGCGTCTGCGATGCATGCTGATCAACCGTCAGCAGAGTGCCACAAAAGATGGGATAAAACGTACAGCGACACCTCGGAATTTACCCATCACGCTCTCAAGAGTCTGTTCGTATTCTCTCAAGAGAGCGTTCAGCTGTTTGTTTTCATGTTGGAGCGATTGGTTTTCAAGTACCAAATGCGATGCGAATGATTCAAGCTCTGTTGCGAATTGTTCTGTCGTCGTGTCAGTCTATATGACGCCGGAAGGAAGGATGGGAGGGGATGAACGAACCATCGGTGATATCAACGTTGAATCGCCGAAGAGGGAATCCAGTTCCTGCATGAGCCGCTTGCCCCTTCAATCAGCCGAGCTCCACTTCAGTGTTTCAAACATACCTTGACGTTCTCAGCTTTGAGCTTCAACTGCGCCATCATTTCCCTGTTCGCAGCCAGCTGTTCTACACTCATCAGCCTATTCTCCTCGCAGCACAACGGAGCGGAGCTCAACTCACCAGATAGATCTTCAACAAAGCCCCAGAGCGTCATGAGCTCGTTCTCACCGCTGCTTGGCTGCTGCTGGTGCTGGCCATGGGCGTGCTGCATTTGGTGGGGCTGGCTTGCCATGATTGCTAAAGCAGAAGCAGAAGCACCTTCGGCTGCTTGGGATCGGGCGTATGTGTACAGTGTTGCGGATGCTCAATGCGTACAGAGGGAGGGTTGGAAGGGGCCGCAGGAGGAGGGTATAGATGAAGGGATGTCTACTGGCGTTGGTGTTAGGCGCTCTAGCAATCTTCACGTGCAGCTACGGAAATCTTTGGTCCGCCACCCTGTAAAGCGACTTTTCGACCTATATCGTCTTGAACAACGACCATGGCACGCAAACAGAGCGCAAGAGCAGCCCTAAAAGCTCCATTCTCATCAGCCAAATCATCCAAAGCAGCAACACCTGCCAAAAGAGTCAAGAAAAAGACTCAAGACCCAACAAATGCCTATACCTACCTCCCTTCACTCCCTAAACGGTCTCGCACCAATGCACAGACGTTGTCGCTTTCTAGAGCTGAAGAGGGTGAATTGCCTAGAAAGCGCGATGGTGATGAGGAGAGTGAAGAGGATGATATGGCGGAGAGGATTAGGAAAGCTGGCATGATGATTGCTGGTGAAGAGAAGATGGAGGTTGAGAGTGATGAGAGTGATGTGGATAGCGAGATGGCTTGGGGGAATGATGGGAGTGATGAAGAACGGTGGGGCGATGTCTTTGCGCGGCTTGATAAGGCTAAAGGCAAGGCTAAGCCAAAGGAAGTGGCAAAGCCCAAGATCAAGGTGGGTTTGAAGGGGTGGGTAGAGCTGATGAAAGGTTGATAAACCTTTGAATGTGAATCTTGACGAGTCGGATGAGGAAGAGGACGAGGACGAGTCAGATCCTGATGCGGAGAGAGGCCCGGTACAGGCTTTCAAATCTGCTTTTCCGGATGAAGATGAGGACATGGTCTCTGACAACGACGACGACGACAGTGAAGATGACCACGACGCAGAGGACGACGATGAGGACGACGATGAGGACGAAGAAGACGACGAGGACGAAGAGATCCCAATGTCCGAAGACGACCTCGACGAGTCCGCACTCGACAACCTCGATGCATTCGTCTCCAACCTCTCTTCCAAAGACAGCAAGAAGCGCAAAGCCGAAGACGAATCGTCTTCCAAGGCTGTTCCAACTGTTGAAGCCAAGAAGCGTAGGGTTCTGCCGGCTGTTTCTGGACCTGGTGTCCGTGATGTCGGTGGCGAATTCGGTCTCCCATCTTGTGAGTTTCTTCGAAATGTGTGCTAGGCAAAGCTGATGGCAAAGCAAACAAGCTTTCTCTACAATCACTCCTCTCGTCTCATCCCTCGTTATCATCCGCAGCGCCTCTGCTAGCCAACAAACCGGCCAAAGCCTCTCAATCAATCCTTAAACAAGGTACCCTCTCCGCCCCACTTCCAACAGTCGTTCAAGAACGTTTTGATCGTGAAGCAGCGTACGAGAAGACGAGAGAGGAAGCTACGAAATGGCAAGGCGTAATGAAACGTGTCAAAGAGGCAGAACATTTGAGTTTTCCGCTGCAGCCGAAAGCGAGAGGGGGCGTCAAGAGCGGTGGTGAGATTGTTTCGGGCTTCAAGGTGCGTTTTATCGGGTGATCGGGTGATAAAGGGGAAAGCTGATGGGTTTAGCCTGCGAATGAGATGGAGTCGGCTGTGACGGCGCTGTTGACTGCTGCGAATTTGAAGGATTCGAATCTTGGTCAGCAGGAGGATTCAGCGCTCCAAGCGCAGGATCTTTCGATCGAGGAGATTGCAGCTCGACGCGCCGAACTTCGGCATCAGCGTGAACTTGTTTTCCGCGCAGAGACCAGAGCCAAGCGAGTCGCCAAGATCAAGTCCAAAACCTTTCGCAAGCTTGCTCGGAAGCGCGATGCCAAAGACCAAGTTGGCATTGAAGATCTGGAGCGTTTGGATCCAGAGAGAGCAGAAGAGGAGAGAGAAAAGATGGAGCGCGAGAGAGCCAAAGAGCGCGCCACGCTTCGACATGGTGCGCGGAGTGGGCGGTGGGCTCGGGGTGTTGGTGAGGAAGGTGGTGATGAGGCGCGGAAAGAAAAGGAGGAGATGCTGGAGTTGAAAGAGAGGCTTCAGCGCAAGATCCGTGGTGTTGAGGGAAGTGATGAGGACAGTGAGAGTGATGAGGATGAAGATGAGGATGAGGAAGATGTGAAGCGACGGGCTTTTGAACAGCTTGCGGGTCTTGATGCTGAGGGTGATGGGTCCGGCCAGGGCAAAGCAAAGGGTTTGATGGCAATGAAGTTTATGCAGAATGCAGAGAAGAAGCAGATGATGGCTGTAAGGGACGAGGAGGATCAGCTGAGGAGGGATCTTGAGGGGCAAGGCCAGGGTGAGGAGAGTGGTAGTGAGGATGAGGATGAAAGGGGGATCATGGAGAATGTCGGTGGGAATCAAGGTCGTATGGTCTTTTCCACTGTTCCAGCAAAGGTGAGTTCTCCTGAAGGTGATGAAAGTGCTGATGAACAGACGGCGGATGCTGGACCCTCGAAACCTCAGGCTGTGTCACCGACCGATGAATCCAACCACTCGCTCGCGTCGTCCCATACCTTGCGCTCAGATACCATGAGCGCAGGTACCGAGCCCGCCGCCAACCCTTGGCTCGTGACACCAGCTTCCTCAGCCGGTCCATCGCGCAAGCAAAACGTCGCTTTGCAATCGAAGGATGCCAAAGCAGCTGACAAGACTGCTCGATCACTCAAAAAGCGGACACGAGTTGGTGCTGATGAAGCTCGCGACGACGAGGTTGATATCGAGGTCGACGGCAAGGCGCTTCTTGGATCTACTGTTGCTCGTAATGGCGGTGGCGATGATGACGAGAGCGATGATGAGCTTGTTGGAGCTTTTGCTCAACGGGATCTTGTTGCGCAAGCTTTTGCGGGTGATAATGTTGTTGAAGACTTTGCGGCCGAGAAGCAAAGGCAGATAGAGGCTGATGCGCCCAAGGTTGAGGATACGTCTTTGCCTGGATGGGTGACTATTTTGAAGCGCTGGTGGTGCATTTGCTGATAGATCAGGGCTCTTGGTCTGGCAAAGGTCTCAAGAAAAAGAAGGCCGATCAACGATTCCTCAAAAAGACGGCCGGTATCGACATGAACCAGCGCAAAGACTTCAAACGCAACAATGTTATCATCACTGAAAAGATTGACAAAAAGGCGGCCCAGTTCTTGCCTGCTGATCTGCCTTATCCCTACACTTCGAAAGCGCAGTATGAGGCTAGCTTCAAGATGCCTGTCGGAGCTGAATGGAATTCGAGGACTACGCATCAGAAGGAGACTATGCCCAGAGTCGTCAAGAAGGTGTGTTTTGTTGGGTTTGCGGAAATCCGGCTGACGTTTAGCCTGGTGCAATTATCGAGCCCATCGAGAGGCTGTTTTGAGCCAGCTATTCATCATTGCATGCATCACATCACATTATCTTGCACTTGCGAGGTTTGTTTGCAATGCAGCGTGGACCAGCGCTTTGAGCCTTGGCTTTCAAAAAGCCTGTCAGCTCCTTGCACGCGCTTTCTACTCCAGAGAGGGGAAGAGATCTCTGACATGTATCCGAAGCTGAGCTTCCCATGCGGCGACCTCAACACGGATCGGCAACAAAGTCGAGATCATTCCAGCTCGAGCTGACTTTTGGCAAAGCTTAAATCTACATTCTTCCGTGTTTTAAGCTACCGTACAACCAGAGCTTGTCTTGAGCTGTTGCAACTACAGCAACAGCGTCCAGGGCACTGCGAAATAGCCAGTGAGATTGAAGGTCAGCACCACTAGACTGCTTGACAAGAGACTCACCGTTCAGCAGATGTCGTTCTCGACAAATGTTTTTGTCCTGTGTTGTCAGCGGACGACATGGATTCAGGTGCAAGGGAGGGGCGATCTCAGACTTGCAGTACCACTTTTGGCGAAGCCTAACACAGATCTCAACACCCCTGGCCGGGAGGTGAAGATAGCCATGCAGGCTGGTACGAAAACGACAGTACAGAGGTGAAGCTCGCACTGCCTACCCGAACTCGCGACATGACATTGCCCATCAGGTAACCACGAGACGGACTCTTGGGGTTCAGGTTGCTAATCATCTGCCAAGCGACGGGACAACGCAGGTATTTTATTTGTTCGCTAAAAGTCCATGCGCATGAGTGACCGCGGATCCCGGTGCCCAAGAAGCCACAATCAAGCGTCCGCCTCCGAACGCCGAAACATCAACGAGAACGAGCTTTCGCCCAGAGACGATGCTTGTTAGCCTCACGAAGCAATCGCTCTGGATACCAGACGGTCCCTTACTGGCGACTCGACTCCGCTGCGATGACTCCTCATCGACCGGTATACGGTACACAGGGGTCGACCTTCCGCCGCAGCATCGGATCTCACCCTGAGACCTTGCCCTTATCATCATGGATCGCCCAAAGGTATGACAAGGAACGAGCTGACCGGGGGTGCCGTTCCCATCTTTGGTTGCAGATGACGAAGCCAGTGGCGAAGGCATTCGGTGGCGAAGGCATTTCAGTGGCGAAGGGAGTTCGAGCTGAGAGAAGGGCTATCACCGTCAGTCATATGCGCTGCCAAGTTTCCACCTCTGAGTTTTGCGCTGGTTAAATCGGAAGATCGAACGGAAGAAGGTGGATGTAAGATTGAGGGCGGAGAAGGAGACGCAGCTCTTTCTATAGCAGCCGGATGCGTCCGGTCGGGTGAGATCCGTCACCGCACAGACCGCATGACCGCAGCATCCGCATTGCCTATTGGAGTAAAGTCTGCCCACCGATGCTGAACGAGGTCGCGGGGACGATGGGGAAGGCGGCTCGTTCATCGACAGATCGCGTCATGAGCGTTATGGGTGTTCTCACGCTCGCTATCTCCAGCCTGACGACTCGAGGGCTAAGCGCGGGAATGGTTTATGCTTGCCAGGCTAATGGAGACAGGTTGGAAGATGATTTCAATTCAGGGTGGCTGAACTCAGGCGCAGTCTTTGCAGGTGAGTTGTCCGACCCACACATTGACTGATCGTCAGCGCACCTCGTCCTCCGCGAAAGTCTCCCAATGCGAGGCGAGTCGCCTTCGCTGTCTGTCTTTGCCCGTGCGGTACACAATCGCAGGGTTCAATCCCAGCCAGGTTGCATGAAGTATCACCTCCCTTGTCTGTCCTTTAAATTGTTATTGTCGCTGTGTTGGCGATCGGCACAGGGGCACCGGCGACGTTAAAGTCTTCGTAAGTGACACCCAGGCGGCAGTGCTGAGAGTTCTAGGAATATTGAACAGGACACTTTGTCGCTGCGCGCGCGCTGGACCTGACGGATTAGTTGATGCTCTACTTTGACTCGACCGGGCAGTAGCGCAACCGGATCTTAACCTGCGCCGCTTGAAGACTGCACGGTTCACGACTGCAACGCAGTCAAAACATTATGAGCGGTACATTCTAAGATGCATGTGGTTTACACGACATGGAATAAGACAGGCGCGACAAGACAATGCTTCACATCAAGGACGTTCGCGGGCTCACGTCGTGGCGGACTAACAACTAGCTGGCGCGGTAGCACTGTATGCCTTGACTTTGACCGCGTAGCTCAGCTGGCCTTTGTGCTTCCTCGTGTCATTAGCTCCACGAACTTTGCGCGTCTGGTTAGGGGGCAGTATAATCCACTGCAAGTCAGCATCGTCAATAGCTGTACGCACCAGTTGTTCCCAAAGTGGCGTAAAGGCTGTCTCGAGCCAGCCCGCGCTGACAACGATCTCGTCGCCTTCAACTCGGTAATCAACCGCAACGCGCGCAACGGCAAAGGTGTTGCTTTCGCCGTCGTCTTCAGTCCATTCTGTATGATAAGTCCGAGATGCGGCGGGTCCATCGCTTGGCGGGTAAATCTCAAGACCGCGCCAGTCGTCAAGCTCCACCACACCACCATTCTCCTTCAGGTCTGCGGTGACGCCAGTGAGGCTTTTCCGTGCTGGACCCTCTTGAGCTGTGATCGTGACACAAGGCTTGCCAATGGGAAGAGCTGCACCAATGTGAACGAACACCGCGATGCGTTCGATGGGCGCTTCGACAACGACACTTTGTGTCAGCTGCGAGAGCTTTGTCCGCGACTTACGTGGTACCGGCCGTGTGAAGCGCTCCAGATCCGACCTCGTAAAAGTAGTCAAGTTCTGAGTCAAGTTCCTTGTCTCGTGGGAGATACGCCGTGATTTGACGTTGACCTTTGCTGAATGCGCCGGCCACGAGAACACGGCCAACACCGACCCAGAAGGATGTACTTGTAAATCAGTGTTGTCCCTGCGTTCCACTTACGAAGATAGCGGGGCAACATCGAAGCAGCCTGGATCCCTCTCATACGAGCCCCAACCCACCCATGCCTGCGACAGTCAGAGTCGCCTGAGCGCTTGCCTTACATTTGGGGGTGTCGCATGACGCTGACCTTCCCAGTGCAAAGAGTAGAGATACTGCGAGTTAGACTGTCTCAGCGATGAATCACGCACTGGGATCAGCTCGTATCGCCTCTTGATGTGCTGCCGGATATTGGCGTGACTTCTGGGTACATCCACTGTCCAAGTCAGCACTGTGCCCATGTGGGTGCGCTTCGCACTGGTGTATTGCTCTGACCGGGCCCGCTGTGTCATGTCAGTATAAGCGGCGAGCATGACAACTTACGCGAGATTCGTGAGATCAGGCTTGAAAGAGTGGATACAGAATCGAGGATTCCAGATCTGCGTCGTCAGTCAACGTGACGCCGACCTGACACGCACACCAATCTGTACCCATCGGACGAACATTTCGACTGTAGGCAGAGGTCCACTGGATGTGTGAGCATCGACAGGACGATGTGCGCCTACCCGAAGCCTCCGATGTCATGCCCGTAGTTCTTCTCGTCAGCGCGAAATAACGGCAGACTTACATGCATCAGCGCCATACCTGCCTGCAGTCCCATGGCGACATTGCCGCGCATAGCTTCCCAGGAGGTATAATTGTCACCAGACCATGTAGAGGTCGCGTAGCGCATGGTGCCAACATTTGCACTCCTGGTGAGTACCATCGTGCGGCGATCAGAAGCGACAGCCTGGAGGGCTTTCTGACTTTTGCTCAACACTCGTCGGACCAAGGACGTACGACTCTTCTGCCATGATAGTACAGTTCACGAGTCTCCCGATGTCTCCAATGGGCATGCTGGGGCCATCACGTTGACCATCGACGTTGGCAGCCGCAAGATAATGGTCCTACCCGTCAATGTGGCAGCTGCTCGTACTTACCGATGCAAGAGCGAATTCGTTATTGTCGTTCCACATGGAATCGCAGCCGGCTTGCGCGAGCTTAAGACAGCCGGCATACCACCATTGACGTGCAGCAAGCGAAGTCATGTCAAGCCAGCAGCCCTCTTCCGTCTCTCCAGGCTGCGCCGACCAAATCCGTGTCTTGGCGGCATCTTCCGTCTCCGGATCCATGAAGAAAGCTCCGGCACGGCGCAGCTTCGAAAAGTCCGGGTGCGAATGAAGAACGAAGGGCTTCACGTTGGGACTGATCTTCATGCCAGCTTGATGATACCTCTTGACCATTGCTGCGAAATCGGGATATCGAGTTGTGTTCATTGTGAAGACGAAGCGGTTCTTGGGCTTCTTCATGGAGACGGTCTGAGCGTCAGTACACGAGAGTCATTGGGTCTCACATAGCCCGAGGATACTGCGAAGGGTGAGTGAGTGTCCACATCGAGTGATCTTACAATGCATGACCCTTACAATTAGCCTCATTACGGCCTGAAGTGCCACTCACGAGCATGGAATGTCCTCCTCTCTGCACTTGGCAGGGAATTGCTCAAGTAGGGTCTGGGCAGGTGGCTCCTCCGAGTCGGCCAAAGCCATGCTGGAAGCCAGATAGCCCATCCAGTGTCGTGAGGGGAGCCTCGGTGGTCCGACAAGCCGAGCGTAGACGTCGGACTACGCGTGAGTAAGACCCTTTCACAGCAGCTCACAACGTGCGCTACGTCTTTACCAAAGATCAAGAAACTTTCCAAGCCACCTCTTGAAACGGAAAACTTCTTGAAGCGACCAAAGGGTTCATTGGTCAATCGTCCAATGTCCCATTCACCATCCGCGTTGGTATTGTGGAACTGCAAGATGGCAAAACCTTCGCCGTTTGCATCAGGCTCTGGTGAGATTGGCAGCCCTCTCGAGTCCGGAACTGGGGCTTCAGGGTCCACAGTATCGGCAGGAGGACGAGGGACTGTAAAGAGCAGCGGATGATGCTTGTACAGCTTGAAGAGTAAGCGCATTCAGAGCTGATAACACCACCTACCGGATCCGTCTGGTTGGCGTCATAGTTGGCTGCGTCTGTCGCTCCCACAACCAACTTGCGCTTAGTTAGATCTGTCATCAGTCCCATGCGCTCCCGCAAACGGACCAAGTGGAGCCGCCTTCTCGCCCAAACCAAAGTGAACGGCGCCTACCGGGTATAGCAGCGAATACCTTGCCTTAGTATCATCCCAGAACATCCACTCACTGCGCGACGCCAGTTTCAGTCACCGCCAAGGACTGATGGGACATATCCTTGTACATGATTTTAGGTTCTGGATATTCTCCGAGGTTGTGCCTGGGAGATCCGCGCAACAACAGATCCGCAGCCCCGCTGATCGCACCTGGGAACCTTGCCTGGTCATGGAACGGCATGGTCTTGTAGATTGTCAAGTGTGGAGGGCCTGCGTAATCGAGTTCCACCAAGAGATTGCCATGCTTCAACTCCAGCTTGGTTTCTGAGAGTTGGCGGCACTGCACGATCAGCCGCTGGGTCGTTGAACGTAGCACTGACCGACTTGGCTTTTACAGTTTGGTTTGACCAGCGCACATTGTGTGTATCATGCAGCGCATGGACAGAGTCGTCCTTCCAAAGCCTCCAGCGTATAACGGACAGAGGGTCATCATACAGCGCAAGCTCGTATTTGAAGCCTGATGGCGCGATGAGCAATATGATGTCCGACGGCGTTGATTCGCGTCGGAATCCTCGCAGGGAATGCAGCGACTCGTGCATTTTTGAGCAAGGCGAAGAGTGCAAGTAATTCACAAGCGGAGTATCGGTCCGATGCATTACAAGTACATCGCACGTGAGAACAGGAATAGGCACGGAGAAAGAGAAAGGCACATGTGGGGTAGAAGGGCTCAACTGGAGATGAAATCAAACTGTTCAGCAATCAGGGCCTAGACAAAGCACGTAGATAAGAACCCTTCACGATGTAACATCCATACCTCTCTTTTCTGGGTCAAGACAAGTAAACGTGCGTCAACGAGTGAGTTCTGCCACCCGCACACGTGTCTCCCTGCTGCTGCTGCAGACCACCCCGACATGTGTGTGACAAGTGAGCCAAGGCGGCTGAATAATGTTCATCATCGAATCCATCATCGAATCATCAAGTTCATCAAGTACTCGTCTCACAATGATCAAAGACTTCAAGACAATCAAGCCCCTCCAGCCGCTCGGCCGACATACTCCAAGCTGTGCTTGACGTAAAAGAGCATGTACGCTTTCTGCGCCAGGACAGCGCTGAGCGTTGTCGGTGTGACTGACATCAGCATCCACATCGTCGCAGTACACTCACTTTTATCATCGTCACAATGCCACCACTCGTCACCAGCCAGGACATCGGCCCAGTAATGGCCGTTGTCGAGCTTGCCTTCGTGCGTGACGACTGCGAACAAGTCGTACTGATAGACCGATGCGGGTGCATTGCCACTCTCGGTGTATGGCTTCATGTCGAGTCGGCTTGGAAAGCGCACACTTGTCTCCACCTTGGTCGACGTTGCATTTGCGCCGTGAGCGAAGCGCTACATCATTAGCCTCGGCTCGCTTTATCGCGGTGCAGTGACATACCTTGAGCTGAAAAGACAACACTGGCGGAAGTTTCTTGACGACGAGCTGCTTGGTTGCAGGCTTGCCTTCCGTCCCATGACACTTCCCACACGCATAGCCCTTATCGCCCACGCGCTCCTTGGCGCAAAAGCGCCGGAGACACGTCGCGAGGGTCAGCTCGTGGCCTGCTGCAGATGGCAAGTCGAGCTGAATGTCCAAGATAGGATCGACAGTCGAAGAAGTCGCTTGACACTGTGTGCATGTCACAGTGGACAAAAGTGAGCCGGCGAATGTTTGGTCTGTAGGGTGAGCGATCAGAGTATTGAGTTGATACGCACGGGCAATGCAGTTGCAGCTTGCAAGTTGTCCTTTGGCGTGAGCATGCATTTGGTCAAGAGCAGCAAGAAAGAAAGAATGCGCATCTGCTTGTCAGCTTATTTGACTGGATTTATGAGACAAACCCTGCTGGCCATGACCCTCCAATTCGCCGCTGGCATTCCACATCGAGTAAAGCATCGTGATAGGACCAAAAGGCTGCTTGTCGTCGCTGTAGAACTATCCGTCAGCCCGGCAAGGAAGTTGATTCACCTCATCGAAAGCAGCATCCATCTCGCAGCACATGCAGCCCTTGTCTCTCTCGCCTTCCTCACCTATCCGACCCAGAGCGAGCAAACGTCCATTACCATTCTGACACACACGGCGGTTGTGTTTGTCTGAAAGGAAGTACGCCCTAAGCAGAGGGTTCGCAATTAGTGCCTGAAGTACTGCGGAGAGAAAGCATGTCTGAGAGAGGTTGAGCAGAGGACGCAAACCTGGCGTGAGTGCTGTTCTGAATAGACCACGTACCATGACATTGAATCTTCGTAGCTCTCATGAGGTGTTCCTGTTCAGTCTCTGTTGGCTCCCAATGTAGATACTGCGCTCGCTGCTTGTTGCCATCTGTCACGTTAGCGGATGCAGTTGACAATTGCTCACCTTTGGTGTGGTCTCGTCGCTCTCCCACTTGCCGCCTCACGCGGGAAGCGATCGCTTCGATGGTGTCGCTGTACATAAAGTCTGTACAGCGCAAGCAATACACTGCACCCGTTTCGGGATCTACGCCTAATGGGTCAGCAACCCGAATGCATGAAAAAGAAACAACTAACCAAACTCATGACCTGTCCCGTTCATGTGGTTCTTGAGGCAAGCCATCCCCTTCTTATGCTGCGACTTGCCGAATGCAACGGTAAGGGTGACAGGAGGACAACCAACAAAGTCACAAGAAAGGCATGCAAATGGGCGGAGAAGCGTATGGCCACACCCAGTGCAAGCCGGTGCCGACTTCTGCCAGGTCGTCAGCATTTTGGTCTCATCTTTAGATGTCTACTGACCTTGCGTTTCTTGCTGGTGACATTCTGCACAGCCAATGCTCGAAGCGAGCCAGAGTGCTCTGCCTTGCTAGAGCTCCATTGGATCACCCGCTCAAAGCGTGCAAGTGTCTTGCTCGTTGATGGACCTGCAATCATTGATGCTTGAGTGACTTCTTCCCGTGCAAAGAGGGCCAGAAGGTGCTCGCAGGCGCCAGTGTCGTGGTGGACATACGGTGCTGGCGAAGCGTCGAGCATGGCGTATAATCCGAAGTGTCGAGTGTTTTGAGGTGATCTTTCGGACGATTAAAGAGATTTGAGGGCGCTCTTTTCCACTGTGACCACTGCGAGAAGCCTTGAGCTACACAAGAAGAGTTTTGATACAGCTTTGATGACGCTGGATAAGGTCCAAACTCGCGCGAGCGCGACATTGGCACGTCACGTGAAAAGAGTGGCGCTCTTTAGCTATCCTGAATTTTTCTATGACATCTGCAGTCGTAGCTTTCAGCAGCGCAATGGTTCTTTTATAGAGTTCAACAGCGTGATTTCTATCTAGCAGACTCGCTGGGCAGATCACTTCATGCCTTACAGGCGGGCTGAAAGCATTTGCATGTCTACAGCACGGTCATATTGATTGGTCCCTCGTCTTTTTGAAAATGAAAAAGGGTTTAGATTTATTTCCTCTTGCTTTGAGCTCTTCGACGAGTGCCGCACACCTTGAAATCCAGCATGCCTCTTGAAGTGAGATCAGACCGGCACTGCACCGCAACTTGGCGTATCATATAGGTAGCTAGCTAGCTTACGTTCCATCGTGGGAAAGTTCGTACACCACCGGATCCCACATTGCCCGTCCTCTCCTGTACCACATCCTCATCCATCCGCAGAATGGCAACCAAAGCAGCACCAAAAGAAATCCCACCTCAAGATCTAAAGCAGCTTGATCTCAAGTCGGGCCAATACTTTGTCCTGCTGTCAAAAGCGTTGCAAGCTTTGCCCATCGGCCAAGGACAGCAACACGGCGATCGAGCACAGCAGCAGCAGCAGCCGTCGATCGAGACGCAGGGTCCGACTTATGCGCCTCAAGGTGTCGGTGCTGGACCGAGAGAGGGTGTGCCTAAGAGTGATGGATCTGGATGGACGAGGAAAGAATTAGGCAGGCGCTTTGGAGTGGTCTTTGATGTGTGTTTGCCAAAGGAGCTCGGCTGATATGTAGTTTGAGATCCATCGCCAGCCGTTGTTGTCTCCTCGTGCACCCAAGAAAGGCAGTGCTGAAGCACTGAAGCCTAAACCAGCAGCACACAAGCCTTCCAACCCACCAGTCCACATCTACCTCAACCTACTGCCTCTAAGCGGGTCAGCACAGCCAGTCTACCTTTCCCTCACGCCTCCAGCCACACCAAAGCGTAAACAAGTCAAGATTCAGACGGACGATGCACTGTTGGCAGGTCTTTGGGCTGGTAAAGTCACACCTCAGGCAGGTTATGCAAGTGGCAGATTGAGGGTCGGAGGTGGAAGGGAGGGTGGATTGGAAAAGGTTCAAGAGCTTGGAAGTGTTCTGAGGGATGAATTGGAAAGGATGAGGGTTGAGAAGAAGGGTACGCAGGTGGAGGGGAAAGTGGAGGAGAAGAAAGATTCGGGAGCGGAACCGAATGCGCATGAAGCTGTTGGTGCACCGAGTGGGCAGGCGGGTTGGGGATGGGGTCTCAACGGCGGTGTACGCGCCAAGCTTTAAGCCTGGCTGAGCTCAAAACAGACAACGATGCTAGGTACATGATGTGATGCGATGCAATGGTAGTATACAATGTCCCTCCCGTCCCTCATTCCGGCCCTCGCGAGAACTCGAGCATACCTCGGAACCGCTCTCTAATACTCTCCATAGCGTTCACCGTAGCCTCAAGAGGCAGGTGCGCAGGCAGCGGATCAACAGTAGCTAGCTCTGCCACATATGGCTCTTCCTTCCCTGCGTCTGCGCTGCGAGTAATGGTGAGAGTGATAGATGGGCCAAGGAAATAACGCATCCCTTGACTCTTCGTCATGCCCGTCTTCCTACACATTAGCTTTACTGTTCAAACCCAACTCACGCGAAGCCCAAATCCACCAAGAAGCTCTCCAATTCACCCCACCCACCAACACCAAGAATATCCAAAACCGCACAACTCTGAACTCTGGTCTCCTCGGATCCTCGGCCCTGTATAGGCCGACTCAGGACCTGCAGCCTAAAGCTTTTCTCTCCGAATGCTTGAGCACGTACGTGCCGACCACCTGGGAGAGGCACTGCTTCCCGTTCGGCGGTGAAGAATGCTTGCGTTAGGTTGTATGGTTCTGTGTGTGTTGAGAGGAGGCTTGCGCGTTGAGAGGCTTTTGTGTGGATTGGAGGTGGTATTAGAGCTGTTAGAGATAGTTGTAAGGGGAGAGGTGTGCTGTGCTGTGCTGCTGCCATGCTGTGCTCTTGTCAAAAGCTACACTCGAATTTGAGCTACTGCTGCAGCTGCTGCTTAAGCTTGTTGACCACGACTGCATGTGCTAGCGGAGGTAGCGACTATAGACCACTTTCATGTGCAGCTGCCTTTATCGGACTCCGTCGGATCCATGACCTGCCGGCCGCGGCCCCGGTGATAGCGTCACTTCGACGCGCAACGACGTCTCTCACCAGCTTGCTTGCTTTCAAGTTGACAAGCGATATACAACGCAGCGCAATCAAATAACTCATCACAAAGAAGCGCACGAAATCCATCCATAGGCTCGAAAAGAAACGAGCGACGCACACTCAGTATGGCTTTCGGTATGTCGACCTATCCCGCCATCCTAGCTGACGATCCTACAGCTCTCCAAGAGGCCCAATTCTACGATGGCTTGTTCAAGCTAATCGACAAGGACGATGTAAGCCATTCATCATACCTCGGCGCTGATCGGAGCAGACAGGTCTTTTGCCAGGCAGTACAGCCTTGCCCTTCCTTCTCTCCTCTTCCCTTCCCCAACAGACTCTGGGCGAGATCTGGGCACTTGCAGATGCTTCCAACAATGGTTTCTTGACTCCTGGTGACTGGAGGAATGCTTGCAGATTGATCGGTTACGCTCAAGCGGGTCAGAAAGTCGATGAGACATTGCTTGGTCGGGCTGGTGGGCCGTTGGCGAAGTTCCAGGGACATAATCCGCCCATGTCCATCAATACTACTGGTGGAGCGGCTGGCGGTGGTGGCGGTGCGTCGAGATATCCACCTTTGACGCCTCAGGACCGTGCAAAGTTCACGAGAGTCTTTGTGGGTTGCGGACCTAGTAACGGCTTGGTGCCGGGTGAAAAGGCTAGAGATATCTTTGTGAAATCGGAACTGGGCTATGCTAAGCTCGGTCAAATCTGGTGCGTCTCACTTCAGCCAGATGTGCATTACTGATTTAAAGGAACCTTGCCGACACGCAGCAGCGTGGTTCTCTTGATCTTCCAGACTTTATCATTGGCTTGTACTACATCCAGTCCCTCAAGGGCGATCCATCGCTCGAGCTGCCTACGATTTTGCCCCCAGGTCTGTACGAGCAAGCTTCGGGAGGTCGACCTATGCCTCCTCGCCTCCCGGCGAGCCCTGCTAGCCCACTCCAAGCACAGCGTACAGGGCAGCTGCACCCACAAGTGACTGGCCCTCGAGTCAGTGCGATTCAACCTCAGACGACTGGACCTCGAGCCACACCTCCAAGAGCTTTTGGTACGCCAACGAGGCAGGGGTCAATGCTCCAGCAGCAACAGCAGTGGGACGTTACGCCCGATGCCAAGCGTATCTCAGATGGCTTCTTTGCGAACCTTGATACCGCCAACAAGGGGTATATCGAGGGCGAGGTTGCGGTACCGTTCATGTTGCAGTCGCAGCTTGACGAAGGAACTTTGGCGACGGTCTGGTGAGTACCTACTTGCCTTTCTCAAAGTGATTCTGACAATCAGGGACCTTGCGGACATCAGGAAAGAGGGCAAACTCTCAAAAGACGAATTCGCGGTCGCAGTCCACCTCATCAACCTCAAGCTAGCAGGCAAAGACTTACCTGAAAAGCTACCGACATCATTGATCCCGCCTTCGCTTCGTGGCGCACAAGAGATGCTAGCTAGCCCGACGATGCCGGCTGGGCAGTCGAGTGCTGCGAGAGATTTGTTTGATCTCATGGGTGATGATGAGGCTGTTCAGGCTCAGACGCAGACACAGACGCTTAGTCCCATGCCAACGGGCCAGGGTCAGGGCTTTGGGAGCTCCTTTGTTGCGCAGCCGCAAGGATCCACAGGCCATGGCTTTGGTAGTGCTTTTGCGCCGCAACCGCAGCAGCCGCTAAGCCAGACACCGACAGGTCAGCGTGGCTTCACCGGCGCCATCAGCCCCACTCCGACCGGCCAAGGCTTTGGCTCCAGCTTCGCTCCTCAGCAGCCGCAGCAGCCTATCAGCCGCAACGTCACAGGTCAACAGCCCACTCCAACTTCCCAAGCCGCGACATCTGGCTTCGGCATGGCTAACTTTATGCCTGTTAGCTCGCCGCCACCTCCTGGCGATCTTCTTGGGGATGGTGGTTCCGATTCGCGTGCTGTGCAGGCTGCGGCGGAGATCGCCAACAAGCAGAAAGCACTTGAAGAGACTTCGCGCGCAAATATCGAGCTTGAGAGTAAACGCGTTGCGCTTGAGCGCTCGCGGGCTGAGTCTGCAGCGCAGATCAGCGAGCTCGAAAAGAAGCTTTCGGAAGCTCGGACCAAGCAAGAGAACGAAACCAAGCTCGTTGCGGATCTCACCACGCGGACGAGTGAGCAGCAGGCGGCGCTCAAGAAGCTGCAGGCGGACGTCATCTCGGCTGAATCTGAGTTGAGCGCACTTAAGTCGGAGAAGGATGAGATTGGTCAGGCATTGTTGAGGGACAAGGACGAGGTTCGGGCGATGCAAAAGCGGATGAGCGAGGTTGGTGAAGAGGCCAAGACGCTCAAGGCGGAACTGGAGAGGTTGAGGAAGGAGGCCAGGCAGCAGAAGGGAATGGTTACGATTGGCAAGAAGCAGCTCACGACGGCCGAGGCTTCCAGGGACGCTGTTCAGCATGACATTGCCAACGTTGGACAGGAGGCAATCGATGAGCCTGCTCCGGCTCCTACCGCGGCCTTTACGCCTTTCTCGCCTTCGTTGACGCAAGCGTCGGCTGTTCCTCTTCCTGGCACTCCTGACCGGGCGCTTAGCCCTGTCAATCCCGGCAAGTCCAACAACCCTTTCGACAGGCTCGGCTTCAAGCCTGTTGCCCCTCCTTCACCTGCACGCTCGCCTGCTGAAGATGAGCCTGAGGAGCATCAGAGTCCTGGCTACGCCAAGGCTGCTTTGCTTGGCGCTACTGGTCTGCTTGGAGCTGCGGCTGTTGGTGCCGGTTCTCTCATCGCGACAGCTACGCACGTTATCACTGGTCACTCCGATGAGCCCTCTGCTGAGGATGCAGACTTGGCAGTCAAGGCAGAGGAGGGAGAGGCCGCTCCATTCTCTGCGGTGACCACCGATGACCAGGCGTCTGATACTGTCACGCCCGCTGATCCATTTGGCGTCGTTGCAGGTCCGTCCGCTCCTGCAGCGCCAGAGATGGCTGCCGACTCGGACCCAGCTGCCAACGCAGAAGTCGATCCTTTTGGTATGCCCGCTTTGGTTGCTCCCCCTCCCGGCGCAGGTGGTGAAGCTTTCGACGCCAATTTTGACGACAGCTTTGATGCTCCGTCTCCTCCGACTGTCGTAGAAGGCGCTATTATTGTCCAGCCTACTGCCGAGATGCACCTCGCTCCGGCTTCCGAGCCTACACCGGTCCACGACGCCGACTTTGACAACGACTTTGCCGACTTTGACGAGCAGCCACGCTCTGACCATGCTGTTGTGCAGCCTACACCGACCTATGCTGCACCTCACATCTTCTCGGCTCTTCCTACCGATCTTCGTCCTGAAGCTCCCGAGCGCACTGACTCTACTCAGGCGCTTCCACCTCAGAGCAAGCCTCAGACGCCTGTATCCGAGTTGCCAGAGACGGACAGCTTTGGCTCCACTCCCGTGCGCGCTGTGGAGACTACTGAGGTTGAGCGAGAGACATCTGTTGCCGCTGCAGCCGCAAACGAGGACGACTCATCTGAAGAGGAGGATGAAGGTCCTGAAGACATCGAGGCACCCAAGGCAGCTTTCGACAAGGGCAAGGGCAGGGCGTTGGATCAAGACATGAGCTTTGCTTCCTTCGAAGCGCCGACGCCAGAACAGACTGGTCTTGCTCCTCCGCTCGAGACCGAGAGTCCCTTCGGGTCTGACGCTGGAGCGCCGGCGGCCAGGACTCGTCGCGACGCCCCTCCTCCTCCTCCAACACGGTCCTCCTTGCCTCCTGCGCCGGTCGCCCCAACGTCGCTGCCTACTCAAGACTCCCTCCCTGGTGCGTTCCCAATACAAGCACAATCTGCCGGCGACCGACTTGATCCCTTTGGCTCTTCATTCTCTACTCTTCCTCAAGGCGCGGCACCGGCGGTAGTCTCGTTCAACGCTGCAGCCCCCGCCGTCAGCGACTTTGACAACGACGACGACTTTGACTTTGGCGATCTGCCTCCCGCTGAGGTCTCCAAGAACGCTGCTGTTGTTGGCGACGTCGGCAAGCCATCAGGAGACTTTGATGATGAGTTCTCTGGCTTTGACGACGAATTCAGCAAACCTGGTTTCGACATGGTCTCACCTGGCCAGGTTGCCGCTCCTGTCACCTCCAGTCCTCAGGCCACATCTTCTGGATTCGACTCCAACATGGATGAGTGGGGGTTGGGATCGACTGATGTCGCACCTTCTGCCGCTGCGCCACGTGAACAGCAGGGTGGCGGCTTTGCCTTTGATGACGCCTTCGATTCGAATTTTGCGGCGGCGTAAGTTATCAGTTTGCGCTTCTGTACTGACAGTGCAGGCCTACGGCTGGCTCAGCAGCGCCCACTACTCATACGGAAGAAGTGCAGTACGCGCCTCCTCCAGGGCCTCCCCCATCGCAACTCGCCAAGCCCGAGCTGCCTCCAAGACAGCCAAGTACCGCGCAGTCAGATGACCTAGAAGACGTGAAGAAAGTGCGTACTTGTGTGGCATAAACGAAGCTGATTATGCAGCTTTGTGGCATGGGATTCCAGCGCGAGCTCGTCATCGACGCGCTGGGCGCCAATGGCTACGACTTTCAGAAGACTTTGAACGTTCTCTTGACGTGAGCAATGCATCCTCGTGAACAGCGTTAGATTCTATCTCCGTTTGCTTGGTTTCTTCGGGATAGCAGAGCTGCGACGCAGCTGCATATTGAGGTTGCGGCTCGGGGAAGAAAGGGAAGGTGAGCCTGAAAGGTGGATCCGACACAAAGGACTGGGGTTTGGACTGCAATGAGACTTCGTCTGTCTATTCGGCGCGCCAAATGCCGTCCAGGGAATTCGCCGTCAAAGACTCACGAGGGAGATGGTATTGGACTCGGGAACCCTCAAAGAAACAAGATTCGAGGCCATCTCGGAGCTCGCTTGGGGGATGCCATGATCGCAAATGCCCGTGCATCAAATGCAATGGCAGTGTCTTTCTGCAACGTCCACCGTCAGTTATGATGCACACGTCGTCTCGATAAGATGATACTGATATCGCAGCCAGCAGAGCATTGAGTATACTGGAGGGAACCTAAACTACCAGAATTCGCAGTCCTCAGACTCGTGGCCGCGCGTACCTGATCCCTTGACATTTGCGCCTTCATCACACTCGTCCCGCCCGTTTGCTGGGCCTTATGGCGAATCGCAAGTTGATAGGCGGAGGAAATTGGAACTGACCAGCAGGCAACCGCGGTGGTCGGACATGTCAGGCGAGGTGTAAGATGACCGGCAGCGAATGAAAGCTAACAACTCACAGAAAAGATCCAAATTTTTACCCGGAATGCGGGTCTCAGACCATGGCATCTCGCTCAGATGCATACGGATGGGTGACCTACACTTGCAACAATTTTAATCAACATCCGTCATCGAATATTATTCAGATCGTCGCACAGGCTTCGCTTCGCTGAGTAGCCGTGTTGGAAATGTATTACATGCAAATTCGACAAGCTGGCTAGGGTACAAGCGCCTAACTCGGTGGCATTGCAAGCCCTCGTTGGCGCAAGAGATGGTGTGGTGAGACGGACACCAGGGTAGGATACGGGTAGGATACTCCACAATGGAATAGACTGATCCTGCGCTTGGTTCGTTTTCTAAAGCTGCGCAGATTGCAGAGTGCAAAGACAAGTCCTTAGCCTAGTCTCCCTCTGGATTGCGTTGATGCAGGAGCTTCAAAGTGCCAAGATAGCGATGCTAGGCGCCTCAAAAAAACACAAAGGTCGCATAGTCGCAGCCGTAAATGGTACTCCGCCTCAAAGGTGGCCGGCCCACTATGGTGTCCGCGCCGCTCCAGCTTCAGATTCAACTTACCCATTCTCGATCTTTCTCCACATCAGGCATGACCAGCGAAATGCGTGTTTCGAACGGCGATGGCACGTACTCATGGGTTCCAAGCAGCAGCAGAGGCAGAAGACAGTCCGTTCTAGGCTACAGCTCAAAGAGCTCAGTGCACGATCGCAAATGCAATTGCGGCGACTGTTATAAACGCAAGCTCATGAGCTACGCGCAACCCATGACAGCTGATCAGTTGACTAAAAGCGCCTCAAGCGCCTGGCGAGAGCAGAGCAACACGACTGCTTCACCCTCGTCGTCTTATCCGATGACTGCGCCGTACCCACAGTACTATGCATAGTGAGTATCCACCGTCTCCTCGGGAAAGCCACTAACCTCTTCGTAGTGGTAAACCCAAGCAGGATCCAACGACTGGTGTCTGGTTCGTACAATGATGCCTTCACCATTGATTGACTCGTT
This sequence comes from Holtermanniella nyarrowii, assembly GCA_001600035.1. Lineage (NCBI taxonomy): Eukaryota > Fungi > Basidiomycota > Tremellomycetes > Holtermanniales > Holtermanniella > Holtermanniella nyarrowii. The sequence continues at coordinate 273,727 of BCIT01000018.1, forward strand.
GACATTCCAGGTCTGATTACGCTGATTGCTATCCCAAGCTGCCCAGGAACCGCAGCGCGAATGGGCGATGCCAGCGAAAAGGGGTTTTACAAGTGCGCAATACAGGGTTGCGAAGGGCAATACGCACCACGGGAGAAACTTGGTAAAGACTTCCAAGGCATTTAGTCTTGCTCATGCAAAACGTCTAGCAATGCGATTCATGACGGGCAGACAACAAGGGAATCCTCCTATAGCGTAGCAAAGTCAGACGATTGGGCGTCTACTCCTCTGGGATCAAGCCCAGGTAATCCTTCTTAATTGTCCCAATCGCAAACTATCTCATCAGCCCGTGCCCCGCCCATCCTCTGCAGAAACTCACCATCTCGGCAGCCTCAACCCGCGTCCCAACTAGTTGAATTCTAACCTTACTCCCCCGTTCAATGACCTCCGTATCAGAGGCGAAAGACGGTGGTTGAGAGTTTGGGTCGAATTTCATGTCTGCGTGTACAAGCTTTTGATGGTCAGCTTTTGCTATTCTCAAAAGGATCGAAAGGAAAAGAGGGAGAAAGAGGAAGGTGATCAGGACATTTATAAGTTCAATTACTACAAGAAGCTTCCCGTGGCGTTCTCAACAGCCCTTGTGGGTTATGTTGTCCCTATGCTTATTTGTCATCATTGAAAGACTTGCACTGCGCGCAGAGCGCAGTGTAGAGGTCAGAAGTGGAGCAAGAGGAGAGAAAGAAAAGACACTTACGTGAGAGGAGACGAATACTGGCAGAGGACCGACGTCGGCAAAAAATCCCATCTGTCTGGTTAGAGACGAGATCGAGACAAGAGAGTAAGAACTCACCTTGTTGACGTTGGAAACTTTGGCTTCGACGACTTCACCTTTGAAGGGCTTCATGACGATTGCTTGGTACGAAACTTTAAATCTAGCCTCGCCCGTCCCAGGCTGAATCTTGCCGTTGCCAATCTCGTTGATCTTGATGACAGTGACGATATACCTAATTGTCAGTTTTTCTTTCGCAATCCCACAAACGTACCCAGACTTGCCATCACAAACACCTTCTACCTCTTCATACAAGCGCTGCTTGACGTATTCTTCGAGCTGAGCACCAAAGTATGAAGGGTGAAGGCGGATTGTGTGTACCAACTCGCGCTGTTGACATTCACGGTGCAAGCAAAATAAAACAAATGGCCAAAAGAGAATTCATCCCAATGTCAGCGAGCCATCACGACTCTGCTGCAGACAGACCGCAACCGCCTGGCACGAACAATGAAGAACATTCCTGGATCTCTCGACTGAATCAAGCTAGCTGGCTGCGTTTGATTTCTCCTCGCTCGCCTTCTTGCTCGCTGCTGCTGCACGGCTTGATCCAACCAAGGAGAGCCTGTTGCGACAAGGAGTGAGGATTGCTGAAAGCTGTAGCTGTGCTGTTCTGCTCTTTTTAAATCAAGGATGGCAAGGAAGAAGAAGGAAGGAAGAGCTCAAACAAGGTAGCAGGGGATTGTTGGTCAAAATAGGGTTCGGCGTTTTAATAAGTAACGCCGTGGCGCGCCTGTTTGGGAATGTCATAGGTGCCACACGCGTAACATCGCACGCCTATCTAATCTGCCCAAGCTGGGTTTGTTTGTGTCTTTGCTTTGTCCCCCTTTCCTATTCAAAACAGGCTTGAAATCAGCATCAACCGCTTTCATATCATCAGCAAGATGACAGAGGTCCTGGATGAAAAGCACCAACGTGCAAAAAACACCAATGCTCAATCTCGCTACCTCAACCTCAACCGTCTACCTACCCTTCAAGAAGTCTTGGACAGAAAGACAAGACCTCCTCTCGATCTCTTTTGCTTCTATGTGAGTCGGTCAGGGCGGTGTGGCTGGAATGGTCACGGTTTAAGCGAGGCCAATGATGTCCTTGCTTCTCCTGAGCCTCTAGCAGCCACCATGCGGTTGACACAACGCGTCGCTAACACCTTAGATCTTCCTTCAACGTGAATCCGCAGAAGACGCACTAGACTTTTGGCTGGACGTTCAACAGCACGAGAACCTCTGCAAAGCCTACCTCAAAGTGAGACACCCTCTTTCTTGCCTCAAAAACTGACAAACAGGACGTGCGCCGTTCAGGCCGTACAGTCGACCAAGACTGGCCAGCATACGCAGCGTATGCCCGCGCCAACGGTTCCTACTTTTCTCCTCTTCTCGGTTTGAACGCCAGTCCCACTCCAGCTTCCATGGGTCAATTCGACGGTCCAGCCCCTAATGACGGCCGATCATCTCCAATGTTGGCGAACCGCGAAAGGAGAGATACGGAAGCGAGGGTTGGAACGCCGACTAGTGCTGGGCCGTTGATGGTTAATCAGCAACAAAGTCAGCAGCAGACGGGGAGCGTGAGGGATCGTGCGAGAATGAGCTTTGGGGGTAGAGGTGATCGCAGGACTAGTCGGGCGCCGACGATTATTGCTCGTGATAGGGCAATTGAGAAGCAGGCTGTTGTGGATAGTGCAGAGAGAATCTACCTCCGCTATCTCCTCCCTGGAGCCGAGAAGGAAATTTACCTCCCGTACGTCTCCACTTCTCCCTCCTTCGCAGCAATATACTGACAAAGCAGCCCAAACCTCCGCCTGCACTCATTCCCCATGACACCAGACCACGACGAAGCAGAAGCAGACGGCTCAATCCCAGACCTCTTGCACGCTCAAAAGACATACATCTTTAAAGCGCTCGAACAAGATGCTTTCCCTCGCTTCCTTCGTGCAAAAGCGTTTGGCAACTTGACGCCTCTGGGAAGCTTTGTGAGGCTGGCCCTGGGGTTGTTTTGTCTTTGGGCTGGGTTCGTGGTGGCTTTTACCCTAATCTTTTTGGATTACGAGCCTAAAATCCGACGACTTTGGGTACGTCTTCCGATTGCTGAGCAGGGCAGAGCTGAGCTGATCGACAGCTCATTCTACCATTCACATTAGCGACCAACCTCCTCCTTTCCTCATACTATGCCCTCTCCCCACTTTTGGTGCTGTTCAGCCAATCGGAGACGACGCCGTTCAGGCTGATCAGAATCAAGGATCCATATGTGAGGAGATTGTTGCTTGTGCGCGCTGCTTGGATCGAGGCCGTTGCGCTGGTTGTCATGGCGGTTCTGGTGGTGGTCTTCTGGGCTGTGCCGGGCAAGAGGCTTTAGACTGAGGGATGGCATAGCATGGCATGGCACGGGCAGACGAGGTGATGATAATGACACTGTATAGATGCATGTGATGACTAGTTTCCAAGTTCTAGAGCTAGTTGTCTCGACGAATCCAACTCGCGCCGCGTACATCGCGAGCCTCTGATTCGCGACCTTCCTGATGCTGTTTGCTAGCTCTGATGGCCTCCTTCGCAGCGGTAGTTTGATCGTGCTCGTCTCTACTATCACCAGATGTTGAAGCTGTAGAAAAGGTCGCGGTCTTGGCATCCCAATCAACTGGTGCTCCCGAGTCTTCTCCGGGGACAGTAAGACTCTGTCGCGATTGTCCTGCTGGCTGCTGTGACATGTTGATGATCGAGGAATTCAAATTCTGTCGTTCTTGTATGTGGGCGCGGAGTCTCGATATCGTCAGACAAAAGGATGAGAGACTTTAACTCCTATGTGATCCTTCTTACGCAAAGGAACTGCGTGCGCCAAGCAAAGCTTGAATGGTAAGGCAAGGTGAAGGTGGCATATGGACTTTTACATTGTTACAGCAAGATGCGGAGTCTTTGTCCGCTCAGTATACGCGTCCCGGGCCTGTGCTGTAAAACGATCAGAAACTGCCGGGGCTCTGTGGACACGAGACGGTGACGCTGATAGCGGCTACGCTGCCTCAATGACTTCGGACCTGTCATCTGCGCATGAGGATTCTGAGGCAGGGCTACATGACATCATGTTGGCAGGACTTCGGACCATCCAGAGTCAATCGTAAGTGGTATGGGACAGCGATCGCTAATTGAAGGTACATCGTCCTTGCAATCAATACCGACAGCTGACTACCTCTGTTTAACCCATCTGGAGTTATGTGAGGTACAAGAGCCGTAGTTCAGAACAGCGGCTCAAACATCAAGTGATCCCGAAGAACTGGGAGGCGTTCTCAGGCATACATGAATCATAGTGAGCTCGATTTTGTAGATTTGCACGACTATGAGATGAGAATGAGTGACTACGACTACTACTTTGAAGACTTTGAACCTGTATAAGTGTCTTGGCCGTCCGTTTCGCGCACGGTGTCATCAGTGACGGATTCTCTCGAGGATTTACTGTCAGCTGCACGTGTTGTCAACACTGCAGCCATGGCTAGTGCACGCTGCCATCGCGAGGTTCCGGAGACGGAGACTTCCGCCTTGTCTTGCTTTCCTGATATTTCTGACGTCTGCGTCTCGGCGTCAGGCATTGAATTGATGGCTTCAGTCACCGGTCTCGTCTGCTTTTCTACACGAGCGCACTTTCAAATGCAGCCCAGCAGGGAGAACTGAAAAGAAGAAGATAATTGCTCGAAAGGAGGTGACCTTTGACGCACAGGACCAGTGAAAGGAGATGTCAATGGTCTTGCTGCGCTGAGCTTTCTTATCAAAGGACATCGGAACAAACGAGCCTGTGAGATCGATGAGGTCCAAGGAAGTGACATGAGATGCTCCACACCGGAATCTCGATCAGGTACGGACAAAGGTGATGATTGCATCTCGCTCTTTCTTCAGGCGTGTCAAGCGACTTTCTTGAATGCGACTGTACAGACTCTAGTTCCTGATTTGCCACCGAACGAGAAGCTAGGATGAGGCATGCGTGAGCTGATGTGTCAGCCCTCATCCTGTGTCCACGATTGCACTCACTGGTATTCCAGACCTTCAACACGTCAGCACCACGTCTCACAGCGTTAAAACTCACCAATCTCTGTTCTCCCGAAGCGCTTCTTGATCTCCTCCTCTGTAAAGTTACAGCTAGTAATCAAGAAGAAACCACCCGTTTTCACCAGCCTGGCTATTTTCTCCGGGTACAGCACGCTAGGAAGCTTGCCTGTGCCCTCGACAAACTCATCTGACAAACTGAGAGCATCATATGTCCCTTTATCCATCACCAAATCCCACGTCTCGTCGTACTCATCATTTAAGAGATCTCCGACGCGCCATTCGACGATTGTCTCGCATGGTGTCTCGAGTGATGCGCGTCTTGTTGTCTCGATACGCTTTGAGAGCGCTATTGAGTCTTCGGAATAGTCGATTCCTGTCAGATGATATCTCCGTTGGCTGCTTTCTGCTTGGACTTCGTCCTCGGACCCGCTTTCGGAGTCTGACGAGCTGGATGGTTTCGGAAGGAAGGAGAGTAGAAGAGTGCCGTTGCCTGAACCGCATTCGAGAATGCTCAGTGGCTGGGTAAAGTTGGTGGGGAGGTGCTTCATTGCCCAAGTGTGCATCTTTTGCACTGATGACTCGCCAAACCTGCCATTAGCCGACACAAAGGTCCATGGATCGAGCTAACCAGACTTCTCCCTCATCACCAATAGCCTAATGGTCAGTGACTGGCGCCTGCGCGTGTTCAACGTACATCGAAGGTGTCGACCTCGCGCCTGGACGTAAGCCTTCGATGTTTAACGAAGTCAAGACTGACTTGTAGACCTGATCCCAGTGGTCCTTGGTTCCCAGCTTAGAGGGTGGTAGCTCATCGTCTGACATCCTCAGCTTCTTCGAAGATGATTATAAGTTGTCGAAGAGGAACCAAGCAAGAAAACTCGAGAGCACGGACGACGGCGGGGCTCCGAAATCAGTCGTCGGTGCCAGAGCAGCAGCGAGGAGTAGCATAGGACACTCTAGAGAGCGAGAGTGATAGCAGAACAGCATTGACAGTACTCGTAACACTAGCACAACAATAACATGAACAACCCACTCTTAGCTATCCAGGTTCGTGCGGGTCGAACAAAGGGGGTGGCGAGACTGACGCGTCCGTGCAGAGCCAGTACTGGGCAGTACGAGACTACCTATCGCCAGTGAGTCAACCCTGCACAGATGAACGTAGATGGAAAAGCTGATCATGCAAGGTCTTGAAGGAAAGCAAGTTCAAAGAACATGGACGTCTGACACCTGGTACGCTTCTTGTCAACTCTGCCGTGGCCACCCTGACGCAAGCAGAGGAGTTTGTTGCAGCTGGCGACTTTCTCACATTCAAATTTCCAGTCTGGCAATGGTAAGCTTTGCACCTCATTCTGATCTGTGCTGATTGCCCAAAGGGAGAAGGGAGATCCTTCGAAAGCTCGCGATTTTCTTCCCGCCGACAAGCAGTACCTCATCACACGGAACGGTATGATCTTTCTCTGAACGTTACTGACGTTTCACAGTCCCTTGCCTTCGTCGTGCGACCACTTTAAACTACACTGATGCAGATGAGGACGCCGAGAAGCTGTTGAGCTTTCTGGATGAGGTGAGTTATGATAGTGATTAGCTGGGAAGCTAACAGCAGGCCGACGAGGCTCCTGGTTCGGATGGCAAGGTCAAGAGCGCCAATGCCGAGGATGAGTGGGTGCAAACTCATGTCGGAAGAGGTATGCTCTATGTTCACTTGGTGTATCACTGACTTTCAGCATCCCAACCGTCGAATGCAAACGCCACGTCTCTTTCAGAGATCCCAGACATCTCAGACTCACCTTCCTCCCCCTCCAGGCCTCTTCCATCGACTGTCGAGGACGGTGTAGCAGGCCTCACATTGGATGATGCCAAGCCCAGGGACGACGAGATTCCCGACATGGATGATATCCCTGATATGGAAGGCGATGGTCTCGAGGAGGAAGGAGACGACGCTGCTGTTCACGTCGTAGCACCTACTGCGTAAGTCTCTCATGAACTGGGATGAAGCTCATAGTAGTGACGAGGTCGAAAAGTCAACAACGGGTCAGAACCTACTCCAAGTCCGCACCTACGACTGCTTGATCTCATACGACAAGCACTATCAAACCCCACGTTTCTGGCTTCTAGGATACGACGAGGTACGCCCACTCCCTTCGGCCCCTCCCCCAAGCTAACATACATTGCAGAACAAGACCCCCCTCACATCCACTCAAGTCTTCCAAGACGTTCCCTCGGACCACGCATTCAAAACAATGACAATGGAAGCCTTTCCCCATTCAGGCCAACAGCTCGCATCAGTTCATCCGTGCAAGCACGCGAGCGTCATGAAAAAGTTTATCGATCGCATGGATGAGGCGCAGGCTGCTGCTGCAGCCGGCACGAGTACGGGTGCGGAGCCGGTGACGGGCAAGGAAAAGGAGAAGGATAAGAAGAAGTGGGGATTGGGTGGGATGGTCAGGAAAGTTACTGGCGGTGTACAGACTGGGGCTAGCAAAGACAAGGAGGCGGCTGCGGCGGGTGAAGCGGTCGATACGGGCTTACAGGTCGACTTTTACTTGGTCATCGTGAGTCTAGCCAGCTTCTTTTCGTAAAACAGAGCTAACGAACAGTTTCTCAAGTTCATTGCGAGTATCGTGCCGACCATCGAGGTGAGTTTACTTTCATCGCCCAGCTCTGTCGCTGATTCATCACAGGTCGACAGCACAACTGCTTTCTGATCTGGCGTCAAGTGCTTTCTTTGTATGTTCAGCACGATGTGATGACTTGACTTCGTTCTGCTCTGGGTGCTGCTTCTGGCCGTGCTTATCCTTCCGCGGCGAGTCAGCGTATTGAAGCTTGGCCTGAAGCTGTCGCGTTGCTGCGAAACACGACGCAGACTTGGTACTCGCTGTATAGGGCCTTCTCTTTCTTGGCGCATATAACAAGGCACAATTGCACCGTTAGAGAACTGCAAGGTTAATGTCAATGAACAGGCAGAAGCGAGGGTGCAAGATTGAAACTAACGCAATTCCGCACATTGAGCCCAGTATCCGAACTAGGTTATACCAAAGCAACTTTGTTTTGATCAAATGCATATGCGAGCCGGCCGCCAAAGGGGATGCGAGGAGAATTAAATACGATGATGCGACATAGAAGAGTCTACAGAACAGGCCCAGCCTAACCGATCACTTGGTCGTAGTCGGCAACAAGGTGTTGAAAGCAATGTCCCAAATCTTGGAAGTCACGCCGAAACCCAGCTCAAAGTCTGATCGTCAGCAATTGATCGTGGAAAAGAAAAAGGAAGAGAGACGTACTCTTGTAGTGATGAGCGAGGTGATATTTCTTCATCTCTGTCAAGTAGGCTGGGAGTTTGGTGTGGTGCAGTGCGTAGTGCATGCAGTCATACAGAATGTCTAATGGTCAGCATGGTTGTAATAGATGGATGGGTGTATACGTACAGAATGCAAATGCTCCCGAGATAATACCGTTGGCGATTGCTTTGGGGAAGATGACGTGCGCGAGCTTTGTGAACGGCGTCTCGAGCGCAAAGAACAGCGTCGGAGGCATGACGAGCCTCAAACGGTCCATGGGAAGGTAGTGATGAATACCATGAAGCAAGAAATGCAGCATCAATGCCCAATTGGCATCAGGCAACAAGTTGTCAATGTGGAACAAGAATCGGTGAAGGGTGTATTCGAGGATTGTCCAGATGATGTTACCTGTCACGAAACAGATTGCCCATTTGGTGAGTGCTGCGGTTGTAGGAAGGGGAAGGGAAGTGACGGTCGAATTGGCGGGAGAGAGGAAGCTGAACAGTGTGGAGGAAGTGATGGAGCTGTCGGTGAATTGGAGCATGCTGAGAATGGCGAGGAAAGTGGTGATTGGACCCCAGATGAGTGGGACTACAAACCACTTTGTTCGGGTCTGCATCTCGAGAATGTCCCATTGGAACAATCTCGCAGACTCTTTCAAATGCCGAGGTTGATGCACTTGCTCGAGGTAGAACTCCTTCGACCAAGGTGCATACCATACTTGGCGCAGCAACGGTTTGGAGAGATCGAGGAATCGAGAGCGGGAGAAGTCGGAAAGGGTGTCTGTTGTATCGGGATGGAAATCTTCCCGTGGGATCCAGTCTTTTTGTTAGTATGCTCGGACGAAGCTTGACTCACCCTCTGATACAATCTTTTCTCTTCCACCCAATTCACCAATCTTGTACTCTTCCAGCATCTCGTATGCGCTCTTGGAATGCACATGCTCATCTTCATCGGCCATTGCATCACCCATATCTTTGCCTGCGTACGCTAGCAGCAGATCATCTCCACCCGGGTGATCTTCCAAGAATGGAGTGATATCATACACACTTCCGCGGTACGATGTCCATGCTGATGCTCGAGTTGCATCTGTTTATCAGCATCATCCTTCCGCCCGCAACAACACGCACGCTTTTGGATATCAACTGCACTAAAGATCTTGACTTGCTTTTCCGATTCCATGATAAGAAAGAGTGAGTGTGTTTGAATCTAGAAGAGAAAGAGGACAAGGGAAAAGAAAAGGATACGTGGAGAATGAGCTGTCGATGAGGTTTTGTAATAGTTTTCGGTGGCGAATCCATCGGAGCGTGCGTGGACAATAACATTACTAAAACTAGTAATCATCAGATCGGAGCGGAGCGCACAGGCCTATATTCGGACGCGTCCGCAATCTATCGCGCTTCACTCCCATAATCAACATAATCGGGACTCTCACATGCCTGGTATTCCTCCACCAGTTCGGCCACTACTCGCCTTGCGCGTCAGTCAATTGACCGCTTGAGAAACATACCTCGAATCATCAAACTCTTCCAGCCCATTCGCAAACATATCCTCTTTCTTGTACTGCTCCAAGAACGCATTTCGTTTCCGGAGTCGATCGTACTGATCCAGCATCCGTTTGAACAGCTGACGTATCAGCCTACCCGCAGCATCAACACCAAACACACGTACAGAAGCAATACTCGTATGATTGGCCATCATGACCCCGCTCACTCGATTAACACCCATCTTCCTCTTTGTAAGCGCAACCTGAATACTCGCAGGTCCCCAAGGAATGAAATTCGCAAGCTGTCTCTCTCGAATCCTCAACAAGCTCTTGTGGACATCTGTTGGATCCACATCGCCTTGGATGATATTCAAACAAGAAATGTAGCAGCTGGATTTCGTCGAAGTAGTCGAGACCATTCGATTTTTAGGCTGGAGGAGACGGCGCATGACGTCGAGGGTGGTGGTTTTGCGGATGGATTTGGCCTTGTCAATCTCGTCGCCTGTGAAGGGAGTGTAGGAAGTCATGAGGAAATGGCAGCGTGGAGTGGGGATCAGAGAGGCAATGATGCCGACGAGATCATTGTTCATGTAGCCTGGATAGCGAAGGGTAGTTGTAGAAGCAGCCATGACAGTCGAAACCTGCATTGTCAGTCCATCTCTCCTTCACTGATAACTCACCAGCTGGTTGGTCTGCATAAAGCTGGGATCCTGCACATGCAATCGATCCGCCGCAATCCGCGTCAAAGCGGCATTGTCAAGCACGACAACGCTATCCGCATGGTTGACCAAACGCTTCATTGCCAGCAGCGAATTGTAAGGCTGCACCACGACATCCGACGCCTCGGGAAAGACGGAATACGTCTGAATAAGTTTCTTGGGGAATCGATCGTTCAACCGTTCGAGAAGGAAAGAACCCAGGCCGGAACCTGTCCCGCCTGCGATAGAGTGTAGCAGCATGAACCCCTGCCGTCAGTACTGGTGGATGTAAAAACTCACCTCAAGAGAATCACTCCCATCGGCTTCGCGATCAATCATCTCCACCAAATCATCATACACCCTCTCTCCTGCAGCATAGCCTTGAGCCCAATTATTACCCGCACCACCACCGTCTTTCGACACGTAAATGTTTTCAGGGTTATACAACCCTTTGAATGGTGAGCTGAGGATATTGTTGATCACCTGTCGGCGTCAGCTTGAAAGAAAAGGGAAGAAGAAGGGGCATACTCTTGGCTCGAGGTCGACGAGAATGGCACGAGGAATGTAATGCTCGTCATCTGCTTGATAGAAAAAGACGTCTTTTCGATCCCCGCCGCCGCCTTCTGTTGCCCAGTCTTCAAGGTCGCCATTGGGTGAGATTCCGTGTTCAGAACAGAGTTTCTGCCAGAACTGCTATCAGCAAAGATTTTCCGCCTTGTCAACAAACCTGATGCCCGACTGCTCGTTAGCATGCGCAAAATAGGGGTGTACAACTCACTTTGATTCCCTGCTTGCCCGGCCTGAAGTCAGTGAGTGGAAGGAACACGACGTACCTGCAGCGAGATGATCTCGCGCCCCATTGTGGCTGCTGTCTCCGTGCTCTCTGACTTGTTGCTGTATGGGAAATGAGATGCAAGCTCTGCAGCTGCAACCGCGGCAGCTGGTTGTTTGTCTCGACGCGTCGAAAGTGGCGCTGGGTCACGTGATTGTCCAGCTGTTGCAGCTGCAGCTCAGCTGCAGGCAGACACTTGCAAGCACATTCGCTGTTGCTGTCTGTCAAATGGAGGCTGCCTTTCCGTCTGAGCCATCAGTATGTAAGACTTGTCAGATGATCAGCTTCTCGTACCGAGTCGGTTCATAAGAGCGTTGACTTGTATTCGGGTGGCGCGAGGATTTTGCGTTGTGGGAGGCTTGTTTCGCTCGTTGGATCTTTGCAAAATCTCATATATACAATTAAGCCTCTTCGTCTCGCCACGAGCAGCAGTATTATAGCTGCGAATCACTTCTGGGCCAGAGACCCAGCCGGCTATCTACATAGCTATATCGATTTGGTGTCTATCGATATAGCCAGCTGGCAGTCGTCAGCTGTGGAGCAGCGAGGTGGGCTGGTTGATAGGTAGCAAGATGTACGAGTGTCAAGAGCACGTCTGCGCTCGATGGCGCTCAATCTGGCATTGGGGATGGTGAAGACGGCGTAGCAATTACTCAATGAGCTTCTACATGGCGATGTCCAAAAATGTTCCGAATGCAGAAAGACTACCTTCGCGGGAGATCTCATGTCTGAAAACTGCAGCTACTTAATGTCCAGAAGCGAGAAGAAGCGAAGCAGGTTTTTGAGTCGCTCGCACTGAAATCAAACTGATTGACACCATGACCATGTTGTACCAGAGCACTTCACATACATGACACACGACTACACGCCACAACTCCAATCGAACCTCGCCTTTCAATTGAAGATTAACGAGGTATATTCAGGCGGGCTACTGGCTTTCGAACCTTCTGGAAAGGTATCAGCAGTGTCGGAAGAATGTTGTCTTCTATGCCTCAACTCGCGCCGACCCGAAGGTACATCGTCTGCCTTGCTTCTTTTGAAGCGTAGCAGCTGCAGGCGACCCAAATATCCGCTTGACCGTGTTTTCGACACCCCTGTCTTCTTTTTTGTAGGTCGCAGCGGCGCCGAGTGCGGCACGTCGCGAGAACAAGCGGCAGCGGGAGGAGGTGGGATGCACGGCGCTGCGACCTGCGGTTCTGCCGAGGTTGAAGCCGTGTGGCTGTCTTTTGCTGTACTATGATGCGCGCCGTCAGCCTCAACCGAGGGGGAGGACCTCGAGGGGCCTGCCGACGCTGCCGGTGCAGTGGCGGTACAAAGGGGATTGGTGCTGTTGAACGAGGGTGACTCATTGCGATCATCTGGAGCAGCATCGAGCGACGCTGATGCGCATAAAGGACTCTTTGTGACTGTAGAGCAAGGTCAGCTGCGTCTTACGCGAGCATGTACTTCATTCACCCTCGACAACGGTAGGTGTTCTTTCGATCGGCCCCACAACCGCACTTGCCAGAATTTTATCCTTGTCCTCCTTGTTCCTAAGCTTGCCCCTTGCTCCTGCCCATGCAAATGCCAGAAAGGCCTGCTGCAAACTCAGTTGATCAGATCTGCTGCACGGAGCATCCAGAGGATACATGGTTGGGCCAACTTGTATCACCCCGTTTCTGACGTAGAACCAGATGTTCTTGAAGGCGCTGCCGACGAGGACGTAGGTGGTGTTGTATTCATATGCTGTTTTGAAGACCTGTCTCTGTCAATCAATGTGCGCAAAACAGCGAGGCTTACCCAACACAAGATATTAATCGCCTTGAGCGTCCTCCCGGACTTCTTTGACTGAACCTTGCCATCTGCCTGTGCTCGTTGCTCTGCCGCATACGAGGCCGCAGTCATCTCCAAGCCCAACTCGGCCAATCTCTGGATCTCCTCGCATACGTTGAAATGTTGTGTGAAGAGAAAGCTCACAAACATGGGATGCTCTTCGTGCCTCTTCTGCAATGACATGAGGCCCCAGGCTGGCTGTAGCCCGTCTTTTACCCCTTTCGGACGGATACATCTGTGACGAGCATCGGTGAAGAGGAATTTCAGAGGCACGAGGTCTCCCTCATGCAATTGGATGCCCATGTAAAGCCTTTGACTGAGCAGAACTGGGTCGACTGCCATGTCCTGCTTGAGATATGCCGCTTGCACAGAGAACTCTTCCAAACTGAAGCCACTAGCACAAGCCCAGGCCTCTTTATCTTTTTCGCCAAGGAGGACGTCAAGCTTGTCCTTGTTGACCTCTAGGAACCGAGCGTACATATTAAGGGCCAAGCGAGGGCGAGAGACGATGGCAAAGTCTCCCGGGAGGCTATCGATGAGAGGAGGAAGGTGGTTGACGCCTTGGTCGGGTGGCGGCCATTGGAGGGTGCCGTTCTCTGGGGGAATGGGATAGACACATGGTGGCATGTTGTAAATGGATTCTAGTGCATCACGCCTGGTGACACACGACTCGACGATGTCCTTGCTCGTCTTGTATGTTTCTGGGAAGAATGAGACCATGGGGTGATGCTGGTTGTTTTGATGGTTCCGGTTCCGCGTTCAGGAGTTTCAAGAAATGACGTGGGGACAGGCTTAGGCTGGTCCTCTGCTTCTGGCCACCGCCGAGCTAAACGGGCACTTCCGATAAGCATTTGATACATTTGATAGGTAATACCACTTAAGGCTCAGAACAACTAGACACCGCATGCGAAGGCTCGTCGAACTCTCCTACTCTCATGTATCGATACACTCATCTGTCTGTCCTCCTCATGTCCTCGCCCATCTTCACACTCTCTCTCGCTCAATCTCTCGTCCTCTCATCTTCTCAAGCACAAGTGAAGTGAAGTAAATTGAAGTCGAGAATGATGTCAGTGTGATTTTCAGCATCAAGTGTCGCTATAGCGCAGTGGTAGCGCGCGTCCTTCACACCAACTGAGACGGACGAGGCCCTGGGTTCGACCCCCAGTGGTGATAGATTTTTTGCATTTGACTTCGTTGATCGCAAGTTCAGCCTGAATAGGCAGTCACTTGCGCAAAACTATTTCAATATATTTTCTCCTCGCCCTCCACAACAGTTGATGCATGCCAAACATCAATTGGAGGCCTCGTATCATGAAATTCAATATCTCGAAACACAATTGATCCATTCGACCTATGTTGTACAATCGTGGTGATGCCCATTCCCTACAAAGAGAATCGGAACGCGGGGTGGTTGTGGCCAAGAGCCATAACCTCCGCGTCCGACATGTTCTGCAACCCCCAACGAGCCTTTTCTTCCTGTTTGTCAGCGTGATATACAAGATGCAACTCACTGGCTCGGTCGCACGACGGTGATCAAAGTCGGATCCATCAGGGTCGGCAAAGCTGATTTTGTCGCGGTTTCTGTTCATGCGGATGTTATCAAGCATGAGGATTGCAGCGAGCGAGATTGCAACAGCAGCACATCCGAGGTTGATCGAGTGACCTTGGATGTACCTTGGGCCTTGCTTGGCAGGGTAGATGAGCGAGGAGACAATACCCATAGCGTTACCACCCTTCAGCGTCAGCGTGCGCATCGCAGCTTGTGTGAGAGAAACTCACAATGAAGAACATGGCGAGTGCGGTGGCGCGAGTCAAGTGCGGTCCAAAGGCTCCGGCGACAAAAGCGATGGACGTGCTGATAGAAGGACTGACACCGGCCACGCAGAGGTGAATGGCAAAGTACTTGACACCGGGACTCTGAACAGAGACGAGAATGATGTAGCCGATCGCGCAAACGCCCATGCAGCCAATGATGAAAGGGGCACGCATGCGGCAACGGTCACTGAGCCATCCAACACCGAGACAGGTGAAGAAGCCGACAGTGTAAGGGGGAACAATGAGCTGCTGTCAGCGGGTGAAGCAGACGTGGCGACGTACCAAGTTGGAGACGGCACTACGGGCGAAACCAAGATCGCGAATGATGACTGGGGAAAAAAGCTTCTTGTCAACGTTGAGAGGCCTCATGACTTACTGCCAGGGAGTACAAGGGGCACGCTACACCCATATACATGATCGTGAAGCTCCAAGCCCTGTTGCTAATCAGCAATGAAGAGGTCAAGACCCACCTCCAGTCCTTGAAGGCCCTGTTGACATGGGCCCAGTTGAAACCGAGATCGACGTTGGTGATTCCTTGCGACATTGCCAAGCGGTGCTTCCATTTGCGGGCCTCGAGCGGGGTCAAGAGGCTCTTCTCCTCGTCGGGAAAGTTGACGAGGTACTTGAAGCACAGGAGAGCGACGAGGACGGTTAGGATCTGAAGACAAGTCAGCAGGGGTTCGAGAGGCAAACTTGGTCATGGCGCAACTTACACCTTCAAGCAGGAAGATCCAGCGCCAGCCTTCAAGGCCAGCAACACCTTGCATCTGGGAGATTCCATAGGCCAGAGCACCACCGAAAGCGCCGGCTAGAGTGGCTCCTGCGAAGAAGATTGCGACCTGTTGATGGTCAGCAAGATCATCACGCATGTTTCCTGCAGCGGCGGATGACTTACTCTCAGGTTTTGCTCCTTTCTCGAGTACCAGCAACTGAGAAGCAAGTTGATTCCGGGAAAAAGCTGGTGAGATAAGCGCTTGTCAAATCAGCCCTTTTCGAACTCACACCACCTTCTGTGAAACCGAGCATGAAGCGTGCGGCTTGGAGACCTGACGCGTTGCGCACGAGTGACATTAAGGTCATTACAATTCCCCAAGCCACCATGGAAACACCGATAACGATGGGTGGCTTCCATCGCTTCAAGATGATATTGAATGGCAGCTCTTTTAAAGTCAGTGTCATGCTTTCAAGCCTTCAGCGACTCACCAATAGCCACATAACCGATGAAGAACACGACGAGGGCGATCTAGGCACTTGTCAGCTTGAAAAAAATGCACACGTCGGACTGACCTGGTATTCGCCCGACGTGAGCTTGAGATCCTTGCTGAGACCGGCCACATTGGCCTGGCCAATGTTAACTCTGTCCAAGAAGGAGAGCAAGTAGAGAGCTGTTCATCAGCAGAGTAAGCGCAGAAGGTTGACGCACTGGTCACCAAAGGCAATACTTTAAGATCGATACGTCTCAACAGCGTCTTCTCCTCAATAAGTGTTAGTTCCAAGTCCTCTGCATCGAGAGGAGCAGGCTCCAAGCCGCCCTCAAAGAGCTCTTGGTGAGGCTTCTCGTCTAATGATTTATCGTCTGCCATTGATTGTCGAGTTGGTGACTTCGTTCTTGTGACCTTCTAAATGGGATCATCTTTGCTTATACGTCCAGGGTCCGTTCATAGGTCACGTCTTCTCCCCGCAATCGTACCTTCATTCTAAGCCACTGTGGCGCTTGGTCGCTTCAGACCCGAAGTCACATGATCCGGGCCGGGGGACCGTAGCCGACGTAAAGTACCGCTTGAAGCAGAGATTGATCAGAAACCGTTGATAACCGCTTTCGCATCTTGGCAAGTCATTCGTATCTTGAGTCATTTCCGAATACAACCGAAAGAATGCCGTTATCAACCACACAAACGACACTCGTGGCTCACCGGGGAACAAGGCACAGGTTTCCCCGAGGTTGATGCCAATGGGGACAAGGCCGCTGATGGGATCGACATGTACAACGTGCTACCATTGTCTGCGGTTCCCTTTCTTCTACGCACTGCCGAGACTGTCGATGACTCCTTTATACATGTACAGTGTGTCGTACCAAGTACAAAGGCTGCCACTCTCAGACGAGTTTGTGGATGCGCTGATGCCTTCCAGCTCCGCATGTCAAACGAACAACGGAACCAAATTGGGCCTTAGAGTGCTTTCACAGACATACGGTTAAAAAAAGGTCACCCTCCCTAAGAAACCGTCACCCGTCGTCAACAAATATGGACTGCTATCTGCCCCGGAACACTCTTGATACTTTCGACTCACTGTATCCGATTTCGAGGGCAAGCGCTATCGACGAACTGGAAGAGGCCTCAAAGCAAGCGAGAACCGTGGCGACCTTTCTGAAGACGACAACAATGATCTGGTACCAGTTTCAGTACGCCGCAGCGCGACAAAGGCTACTCTCGGCGCAAGCAGTGGCGGCTGAATCGCAGAGCAACTGGTCTAGACAGTCTTCACGCCGTTCATCGTATTGCTTTGATCCCGACAGCGACGCCAGTCCCTTGCGCCTGGCAGAACGCATGTCTGATATAGGGACCGACGCTCAAACTACAACACGCTATTGCAGCGCTGTGACCGAGGCCAAAAAGCGAATACTAGAGCTCAAGAAGGCATACGAGGTATGGAGCATGAGCAGGCGATCAGAAGCCTTCTTGGGATAGAACTCGATGCAGGCATTGAACCTCGTGCTGACAGAAACGAGATCCGATTGCAGCCGTACTTAAGCAGCCTGTGGACAAACATTTGCATCCGACGGTGTGCTTTGACGGCCAGCAGCTTCTTGCACATTAACCCCTAGCTACCACGTCATTATTTTCTCGGTTTGATTTCATAATTTTCGCTGGCGCTGCGCTTGTCAGCGTTACGTCCCTGCACAGACTCAAACAACAAGCTAAAAGCAAACTGTGAGTACAAGAAAGCAAGGAGCAGTGAAGGAGGAGAGATTGGAGGAACGCTGTCAGATCGACCGCTGACTTGCTCTGATACCTGCTTGAACCATTTCAAACGCATCTTGCTCTTGATCTAGTCAACCGGTATGCGTCTCTCCACCTCGCTCCTCCCACTGTTTCACCCCACGGAAGCGCACAGGCTGATCTTGTCCTTCCCTTTCCCCATCGCTTCCACATCTACCCACCACCTGCATACATCTATCCCTCGCCTCGCCTTTGGACTCAAACGCTCATCTGATCGCTCATACGAACGTTCTGAACGTTCTGAACGCTCGTCTGAACCTCGACAATTTGAACGCTCTCGTCCACCTCACCGCCGCCGTGACGACGACAACGACAATTACGACCCATCAGCTCCTTACACTACCCACCGCCAACTCAAAACAGCTCGTCAAGACACAATGTACGGAGGTCACCGCGCTCAAGGAAACTGCTTCAACTGTGGCACCCGTGAGTAGTTGACATCTCCTTGACCCTGCTGACTGTCTAGCTGGCCATTTGGCTGCTGCCTGCCCTACCGTATGTAGAGATGGCAAATTTGCCACCAACAGTGCTGACCAATAGATCGGTAGCCCCAAGTGCTACGGTTGCGGAGAGACTGGCCACTTGAGTGCAGCCGTAAGTCTCTTTCTTTCGCGTCTCGTGCTGATGTCAGTGCCCCACTCCCAAGCCCAAGACCTGCTACAACTGCCAGGAGGAGGGTCACATCGCCTCTGCCTGCCCCACTGCCCCCGCCGCTGGTAACTTTGGCGGTGCCGCCGGTGGTGGTGGTGGCGAGTGCTTCCGCTGCGGCAAGCCCGGTCACATTGCGCGCGCCTGCCCCGAGGCTGGTGCTGCTGCCGGTGGCTTTGGTGCCGGTGGTGGTGGCGGTGGCTTTGCTCAGAAGAGCTGCTACGGATGCGGTGGTGTCGGCCACATCTCTCGCGAGTGCCCTTCGGCTAACCGCGGCGCCGGCGGCTTCGGTGCTGGTGGCGGTGGTGGTCAGCGCTTCGGTGGTGCCCAGAAGTGCTACAACTGTGGCCAGGACGGTCACATCTCCAAGGAGGTGAGTTCTCATATCTTGTCGAACAGCTCTCATAATCAGTGCCCTCAGCAGCAGGGTCGCACTTGCTACGGCTGTGGCGAGGTCGGCCACATCTCTTCCCAGTGCCCTCAGGCTGGCGGTGCCCCCGCTGCCTAAGCTCCCCTTCTTTTCCCTGTGACTTTGTATCGTATCCGGTTTCTTTCCCTTGCATATCCTATTTTCCTGGTTCCCCAACATTTGATCGAGTGAGGAGGCGGGCGATGGTGTCGAGTAGTGTGGGAGATGAATGATGTGAAGCGCGTCGTGGTGTGGTGTGGTGTTGTGGTGGTGCTGGCCGGTGCCGGATGGCGAGGCCGTTGGTTGGTTGAGGCATACGTGGCGAGGCTGATGTGTGATGCGGGTTGAGTGATTTCCGTTGGTTGTTGTAGCTTCATGATCATGTAGCATTGCGATTGTCTACTTTTCCTCTACTCCTTTCTTTGCCTGCGGCCCAATCTCAAGCTGACAAAGTCTTATCACCCTTCTTTGCAATCTGATGTCCAAAAAGTAGATACAAGGTCACGCCGACAGTTGTCAACAGATACACTACGATCGACCTAACGAGTCAGCGGCGCGTCAGTGCAAAGCGACACTCACGAAGTATAACCAAACTGCAACGAAACTTCCCATGCGCGATTCATCTCGTCCACATCCAGGACCGCCCGCGGTATGTATACCCAAACCGGGATCGTAAAAACCAAGACCAAAGAGTTCAGAGCGAGAGCTAGGTAACCGTGCGGAGAGAAAGTAAAGAACGATGGTTTTGCCACTTTGCCGCTTTTGCCGACTTGTTCGACCATTTTAGGCATGCCATAGCAGAACTGAGGCTTTCCTGGCCAGACGTGGAGCGGAGGCTTGAATGTGCCCCAGATGAGAACTGTACCGAGGAGAGCAATGGTTAGCATGGCCACTGTATGTCAGTGATGATTTGCGGTTTGGCGGAAACTTGCCGACCGCGAGACAGATGCCAATGTCCGACGTGCTCTTGCTCAGTCTTCTACACATGGGTCAGTGACAGCTTGGAGCATCTTCTACTCACGGTGGGAGATCTCTTAGAAATGGCTCTCCCGAGTCGTCTGCTGGCAATTTCCAGAGCAGCTTGCTCACGCAGCTAAGCGTCAGCTGAGGTGCTACTGGGAACTCTCACAGTGATGCCGGCTCATTCAAAGTGTTCTTGCACCATCCCAGGACACCGAAGCGATATCGCTGCTTTGTTGCAGTGTCAACTATTCGCAGCAGCCACAACGCCCCAACGTCTCTCGGTGTTTGGGTGACGACTAGCGGGGCGTTGCTGAGAATGATGGCGAGACTCAAGCCTGTTCCGGCTATGAGCAGTGCTATGGCCACGAAATGCAGAAAGGCCATTCTGAGTGAGTCTGGGACTCTGTCATGGCTACATCAGTAGAGAGTCTCAAAGTTTCAGGCTGTCAAAGGGGCGACAATGGAGCTGTAGCTCATGCCACTTTGCCGCCACGAGCTCACTTCTGCATCACGTGCACCAAGGGGCACCGGCCGAAGCTACGGTGGTGGGAAGTTGACGCGCCTTTGACAACCTGAAATTAATCATGTCAGCTCATTCTAGTAGAGATACAGCAGCAAACTGTAAGCTTAGATGCTCAGAGGATAGGCTGATTATTAGCACACGCAGTCGCGGTCTCAACGAGCGGTCTCGAATTCGCAGAGACGGCAAGCGTTACTTTGGAGTGGCGACTTTCTGGTCTCAAGGAACTTTACGAGTCTACCAAGGGCGAAGCCAAGTCGTGAGTCTTGCTGTTACTTATGGACTTTGGCGACTGACATACTATCAGAAAATGTGTCCGATCCGCAGTCTTCGGAGATGCCGACAATCTTTGGGAGATTCTATTCTATCCGAACTCTGGCAGCTCCAATGGTGACTTTGCCAGTCTGTACTTGAGCTGCCTTGTGAGTACGGATTTGCTGGCCAACTTCTGCTGATACATATTAGCCAACGCAGAAAGAAAAAGACCACGCCATCAACAAGCGATGGGTCCGGCAAGGGTTGTGGTGGTTCAAGCTCGAGATCAGAACGTTGGTGTCATCTCAATCTACATTGGTCTGTGCTGATGTGCAGACTGCCCGATCCTTCGTCTGGCAAATCAGTGACGGTAAGCTCATTTCCGCACAAGTGATCTCACACTGCAGATCGCGACGAAAGATGCCTCCGACCACACCTTTGCCGTCAAGGTCAGTACTTTGCGTTGTTGTGGATAAGACTGACACCGTGCAGACCGCAAAGTCAGTGATCGTATCTCATTGGACCTAAGCTAAGCCTTGTAGCTGGGGCTGGCAGTCATTCGCCCGTCGAGACCACCTTTTCGCGACCCAACCTCTCTGTCTGCAATTGGACACGCTCATCATCGCGTGTACGATTCAAGCTCAACCTCAGCCCCCGGCAGGCTACTGGATCGGCTTGAATGATGAAATGCCAGAGTATACGCAGACTCATCCCAGCGGCGGCGGCCTCAGTGCGTGGGCAGGTGGCGAGGGCGCATCCATGAGATGTGCTGGAGGCTCGACAGCGGCTGCCGAAGCTATGACTATTGTTCCAGAGGAGCTTGTCACTGCGTTGGCTGGCATGATCAACTATGAAGGTAAGGCCCCATTGTGATGCAGATCACTGATCCGCGCAGAGTACGCCGATGTCGAGTTTGTCATCCCGGCGCCACAACAAGTCGGCAGCGACGATGAAGACGCTACACCAGCTCCGCCGTCCACTCGAAGGATCTACGCATCAAAGAGGATGCTCGAGAGACTGAACTACTTTGAGATGATGTTCTCTTGGGATGAGAATGAACAGGACGAATATAATGTGAGTGCAAAGTGGAGAAAGTCGTTTGCTGCTTACAAGTGACAGCCCGAGACGGCCGATGCAGATCACCCTCTCATAGACTCGGACCAAGAGGAAGAACGCCGCAAGCCCCGAAGCCGCAAGAAGCGCATGCGCTCGGCACCATCATCGCCCCAGGCGCTCGAGCATCCTGTCGATGGCTTCCCAATGACAGAGACCACGACCTCTCTGCCTGAAAGCTCTGATCGTGTCATGGCGTCGGGCGCTGGCGGTGATCCCTCTGTGCCCTCTGAAGACGAGGGTGACTCTAGGTCGGATGTTTCGTCTGAGGACGCGGCCATGTCTGATGCCGAGTCAAAGGCACCTCCACAGCCTGCTCCGCGTGGAGATGTCTCGATGGAGCCTACCAAGAAGGCTAGCAGCGAGGCTCGTAGGGGTCCCAAGAGACGCAAAGTCGTCCTCACCGACGCTGCGCTCTCAACGTGGTATGCGATCATCTACTGGGTGAGACTAATGACACTTGTCGTATGTGGACTGACACGGCAGATCTACACCGACCGCATCGTGTTCGCGCCCCTCTCGTCATGTTTCAACTCTGGCTCTTTCATTCTGCCTGATGTCAGATCAAAGTCTAAAGCGGGTTCATCCACACCATCGCAAGGTTCCGAATTCAAGACGAGGCAAGACTGGATCGATGCTTGGCGTTCTGAGCGGGACAATGTGACAATGGACGCTAATGTCGTCGGTGACGGCTATCCTGCCAATGGTCTGGTACCAGTCAGCGCTAAAGCGGTGTATCGACTTGCTGATGTGGGTCCGACTCTTTGAGGAGGCTGACAAGGACAGAAGATGGACATTGAGCCTCTCAGGCTTCGAGCGTACCAGCACATCATGTCCAACTTGACAGTCGACAACATCCCCTTTGAAGTCTTTTCCATGTTCAGCTCGGTGTACGCCTCGATCCGCAGAGTCAGTTGATGACGAGGATTTGACTGACTGAAAGGTGCAAATGGCTTTCTTCCTCAAGAATTGGGGCGAGATCCGAAAGTCGGAGGCGCTTGCACAGGTGTGGACGCAGATTCGCCTAGGCCGGCATGTCGGATTTGAGGAGGGTATGTTCTCTCGCCTTGACAGAAGCTGGTCTCTGATAGAGCAGTTTGGCCACTCATTGTTGGTCAGCTGGAATTCAAGCCCGCTACTTGATGATTCGCAGACGACAAAATGTATCATGCATGTGCCATTACCAGGGGAAGGACCTTGCCTACATCCTGCACAGTGAAGGCATCGGGCAGTCCCCACTCTGCAGGGAGCCCGGCGTTACTCCGAAGTGTTTCCAGCGCTCGCAGCGTCCCATGCGCTTCGTCCGCTGGGCAAAATGTGCCCCAGTGGATGCCCAGGCTCTGCTTGCTTTTCAGAATATCGTGCAAGCGTATGGCGTCTCTGACGGAGCAGTGTACGCTCGAGGTGAGTGCGTGTTGATTCAACGAGAGCCCAAAGACCTTGCGGACGAATGATAAGGAGGATCCTGTTGAGATCGGCAATAGTGCAAGATCGAAGGGTCCGTACGAGTCGGAGATTGCTGATGTCAGGACGAGATAGTAACGGCAGCTCACCTTGAAACGCAGGGCACTCTTCGGACTGCCTGGATGTACCTGCTGCGTACTGGAGGCCCGTGTCGCTACGATATCAGCTCGATACGGCTAACGTGACGCACCCGCCGAAGAAGCAACAAAAGTCCGCTGGCATCGAGATTCCAGGCTCGAGCCAACTTTCAGGGACTGTGGCCTGCAGGGCGTTGCCTCTGTTCAGACTAGCGACAACCCACGAGCACCACAAAGTCTTCCACTGGTCAATCACACCACGTCCACTGCGATGTTGGGCAGGTGTACAAGCTATCTTCAGGTAAATGATCAAGTCATCTGGCAAAGTTGGTTCCAGCGTGTCGACGGATGTCTTCAAGCTCCGCGCTGACGTATCATCGATGGACTCAGTTAACTTGACGATTGCCTCTTGTCCCCAGTCAAGTTCGAAGACAGTTGAGTCGAGATCCTCGTGAACAAGGCCAGCGAACCACTTCTTTACGCCCAATGGGACGAAGAACTTGATGGTATGGCGGTGATGGAGTAACAGTTCCTTCACGGTGTTACGATCCAGGTGGTCGTCTGAGTGATCAGTGCCTTTCGATGCGTGTTGCTTACAGTGATCGTGTGAGATGCAGCAGATGTGTATAGGAGGTAGTTGCGCGACCGTCAGTGGGACTGGGACGAACCGCCTGGGGCCAATACAGTGGCTTGGAGAGCACCTAAAGTGGCTTTAGCTGCCCAGACTGGCTCGAGCGCTGAATGAGTACATACCTGTTCGAAAAGACCGGATCGAACAGAACGCCGATGTGGGTATCAGCTGCACGATATCTGCTCCATGGTAGCTGAAGTAAGACGCTCGCATGTCCAACAAACATCACGCCACCCTCCCTGCGAGACAGCATTTTGAAGTCTGGCTCACAAACCAAAAGTGCCGGTTCCGTTGCTGTTGAATCCACATCCGCTCCCAGGCGAATGGCATCAGAGACATCAGCAAGTCCGAGCGGTTCGGCCGAGCTCCAAGGGTTACGGAAACGCGCCGAACCGAAGATGTTGCGTGTGTGGTGAGATGCATCAGGTAGAGCGTGAACACTCAAGGTGACTTCCGTTGACACTGGGTGGCCAGCAAGCAGATCCTTGGTCATGCTGCACTGTGAACAAGTCCAGCATCGACATCGTCTAGTTGGTCAAAGCAAAGTCCTTCCTCCTTTGCAGAGCGCCGATACCACCACAAAGGACTTGCACAACGGAGGCAAACGCAACGTTGCGTTGTGCTCGAGGCCAAACGATGATGAAGGGGGGAAGGACAGCAGGGGCATGCTGGGTCATAATTAACATGCAATGCTAGTAATCTTGATTCGTCTCGTGATGCACAACCGTCTATACCTTGCAGGTGCGATTTCTTTTATTTTCTGCACTTCTCTCACGCCAAAGCACTCCACACCCGCACGACCCCATCTGCACCTGCAGTCCCCAACACCGGCAAGACTGGATGACTAGCAATGTCAAGCACGCCCTCGTCTGCTCGCTCTCGATGCCCTGCGAGCTCCTGGATGCTCGTCTTGCTTGACAGATCCCAGATCCGACATGAGCAGTCGGCGGACGATGTGATGACAGTCATTGGCGAAGTGTGATTGAGCTCAAGCGAGGTGACAGCGTCGGGATGAGCTAACAGCGAGTGTGATAGTGTCCCTGAGCGTCAGACATGGCTGGCTACGTTGAAACTCACCAGTCTTGCTGTCAAATGTATGCAGATACCCGTCTTCTGTCCCCGCAAGAACGACGGGTAATGTGGGATGACTCAACACGCAGTTGACCTGGGTTTCAACGGAGCCTCGTTGAATCAGCATCGTGCAGCTTCTTTATGAAAATTGCTCACCTCCTTCGCCGTGCGTGAATGTCAATGACACCGCTCCAGTCCGAACATCGAACGTCTTGACAACAGAGTTGGAGAACCCAACGATAACCTTGGCAAAGTCAGACTGATATACCGCTAAACAGGTCGGGATCGGCAGCGTCGATTCCATCGTCTCTTCATGAGAATCAGTCCCGTAGTAGTCAAAGCTTGTTCGTAGCTCCCATTTGGCAGGTGTCGCCGAGTTTGCCTCCCAAACCTTGATCGCGCCTTCAGCACCAATACTGACAAGTACCGTCTCCTGCTCGTCTCTCGCCTCGGACTTGGCGGGCAACAAACACACAGCCCAGACGGCGTCCGTGTGACCAACTAGCAGTGTCGGCGCTGGGTTCTGGTCTTGTGGGGCATACGGATCGTGGTTGCCGTGCGGAAGGGTCCACAGACGGACAGTTGAGTCTAGTGACGCTGAGAAGATGGTGCGCCGCGATGACGAGACGCAGACCGAGGTGACGGGGGCAGTATGCCCTCGCAAGGTGATTGTCGGCTCGAGTTCAGGCAGTGTGGCATGTCTACCCGTCAGCAACCGCACATAAATTTTGCAACTCACTTGTTGGTAAGCACTGTGGCCGCATCCACCGTCCAGACTTTTACAGTGCAGTCGTCACCGCCAGAGACAAGCATCAATTCCGGTCCGTGATAGAAGGCTAAGCTTCGGACTGCATCAAGGTGGCTGAGGCGTCAGAAATGCCTCTTGAGCTCCGTGGACTGACCTTCTCAAACTTCGTCGAGACTTCCAGAGCTTGTTCCGCCCTGGAAAGACATCCTCTGTCTTGGTGGCACCGCTGACCTCTTCATCGTCCACAACAAGACTGAGGCTCCCCAATTCGGCATCGGTTGTACTAGCTGAACTGAGACCCTCGACTAACGTTGAGGATGACGTCGAGGATGATGGTGTCCTCTCCGCATGAGCCTGACTGTCAATTCTCGACACTCGATGAGCTATTCACCTTCTCCGCGAGCTCATTGGCAGCGCGAAGCTCTTCGCGCCAAGCAGCTTTACTTTCTGGCTTGTAGATTGCTGTCAAGACCTCGCGCTCATTGGCAGGTTCGGGGATCTCGACTGGAGTCACCTCGGCCTGCTTGGCTTGGGAGGATCCCGCCTCGCCGTCCGCCGTCGTTGGGTTCCCAGCGGTCGAATCCTCGCCGGAAGCAACCGGCGCCTCGGCCTCCTTAGTCTTCTGAGCTTCTGCATCTTCAGCGCCAGCTTTCGAGCTTTCGGACTCTTCTGGTTGCTCGCTGGCAGCTTCAGCCTCAACGGTTGGCAAGACTTTTCTGGGCCGAGGAGGCACATCGATTGCTTCGGCGGTTTCTTGTCCATCACCCACAGGCACAAAGTTGATCAGCGGCTTCGGTGGCAAAGGGTTGAGTGCGCCCGGGGAAGTAAGATAAGTGACCTCTTGCAGGCATCTGCAGTGTCAGTCGTATCAGGAAACCTGAACTTACTGTTTCAGGTATTCCCGGCTGCGCGCTCGAGATTTCGGGTCGCGGCCTGCCACTGATCCCGCAGATGATTTCCAAGCTGTGATACCTGCTGGCGCAGACAATGCTTGCTTTGGCGACGAAGTATTAGTCTCTGCGGTTGTTGCACGCTTGGCGGTGGAGCCAAGTGCTGATGGCGTTGAATGGTTCACACCATTGGGTTTGTTCGAGCGCGTTTCTGCTTGTCAAATAAGACCATGAGACAGACTCACCGTCATCAGACCCTTCGCTGCCACTGCTCTCCTTGTCGCCACCCGAGCTCGCCTTGTCGTCTTCCTGCAACGCTGCAAAGCGCGCCGGCGCGATTCCTCCGTGCACACCAACAGGTGGCGACGAAGTGAGTGTCTTTGATCTGCCCGATCAGCTTCAAGTGACAAATACAATGACGACGAACCGTTCTTGCCTCAGCGCAAATTCAAGCATCTTGACGCGCCTCATGAGATCGACCTTGAGGTTCTCTGCTGATCTTCGTTCGCCTTCCAACAAAGCAATCCTCGCCTATCTCATCAGCACATGCACCCGATCCTCCACGCAACGCACCCTCATCTCAGCGCGCTCAATTTCCCATTCATTTCTATCGCGCTCCCACCTCCTCCATTCACTCTGCAGATAATGCAGGACATTCGCAAGGTTCATCTCTGGCTGCGCTTGTCCAGAAGCAGTGTCGCCGGCCGAGGTGCTGGCGCCTGAATTCGACATGTTGCCGTTCATCTGCTGTTGTTGTTGTTGCTGCTGCTGCTGTGGAGGATTGATCGGCTGCTGTTGTTGAGGATGTAGTTGGTAGGGTGGACGCTGTTGGGAGAATACTCCGCCGTTGAGCGTGTATTGCGATTGCATGCCCTGGCCAGTTGGTGAAGCTTGGCTATCTGGGCTCGTTGGGCGCGCTCGAGGATGATTGCGTTCTGCCGGTCTAGACAATAAGTCTTCAGGCTACCCTACAAGCTGACGCTAACTCTCCTGCTGTCCTCTGCTGCTTATCCTTGATCTCCTGCGTCTAGCGCTTGTGGCTCGTGTGGCGCCTGCTCACTCGATCTTGAATCGATGACGTCTAGTTTTTGTACGTTCGTTCGACGCGTCTCAATCTTCTCTTTCCAGCTAGCAACTTGTCTTGTCAAGTCTACTCGACTAGGAGCTACTATACCCTTGTTTGTATCCCCCGTTCAACATAGACACTTGGACCCCTGCCACCATCTCGGATTTATGGAATTGTGACGTAGTGGGGGTTAACCTTCCATCTTTAACCTTGTTTTGTCTACGTGGCACCCTCCGTCGGCGCCTCGAGTTTTTGCCGTTTACGAGCAAGGAACCTCTCTTTGGCTTCTTTTCGTTTCCTCTCTGCTTCACCATCATCACCTTCTCGTCGCTTGCGCGCTCGTTCCTCTTCTTCCTTGGCAGCAGCTTCCTTCTCCAATCGAACCCTCTCTGCCTCCGCCTTGACCTGCTCCGCTAGACGAGCACGTTCTCGCTCCATGCGCTCTTTGTAGCCTGCCGATGCACCCACAGCACGAGACTGGTATGGTAGATTGGCCGTGGCCAGACCTGATTTCGCACCAGGTAACACCGGCGCTGTTGGTTTCTTCATGATATTCAAGCCTGCTTTGAGCAGTGTGCGTTTATCGACGACCTCGCCTTCGTCGTTGACTTCGACTTGCTTGCCTGTGGTAGCGTTGAGACCTGTCGTGGCGGCTTCGCGTTGCAAGTAGGGGTCGAATTCAGCTTCAGGCTCGTAATCGTCGTCTCGCTTCGACGGAGGCTTGATCGCCAATGACTTGGGTGCCGTAGTCGCAGCAGCAGCCATGGCAGCCGCATGCTTGCTTTCCGTATCATCCAGAATATTCTTGTAGAAAGCAGTCATGCCCGGCCCAGTTTTTAACTTGCGCATCTTTTCTGTCTCGTCAGGTTTGCCACTGCCACCAAGGACTCACCCTCTCTCAGACGCTCCTCCTCTTCAGCAAGCCGCACCTCTTCTCGTTGTCGCTTATAAGCATCCGTCACGAACCTCTCCCCATCCGCCAATTCCTCCCCTTCAGCTTCCCGTTCACGCTGAATCATAGCATCCTCCGCTCTAACCTTATCCAACCGTCTCGTCTGTGCAGCCGCCAAAAAACCCTCGATATACTTCGGTTTTCTCTCTTCCGTCTCCTTAGCTTTCTCAGCGGCTACCGCCTCAGTCGCAGCTTTCATATTATCATAGACGCCATCATAGTCAAAGACGTTGGCGTCAAGCGCTAAAGCTGTTTCTTGAGCTTTGCGCTCGGAACGAGAGAGCAGTGCCCCAGTCTTCTTGACGATGGGTACAGCGGGTGTTTTGGATGGACCGGCTATCTTGGAAGGGAGCTTGAATCCTTCGTCGTCGTCGTCGGAGCCAAAGATGGCTGGGGTTTTGGGAGCTTTGGCTTTGGCCATGAGAAGCTCGAGATTGGAAAGGGACGCGGCTGGGGTTTGTGGCTTGGCTATGCCACCTAGCGAGAATGAAATCTTGGGCTTGCCCCCTTCCATGTTGATGCTGAATTATAGGTTGATGCTGCAAGAGCTGCTCGAGCTCGAGCTCACGAGCCGCGAGCGATCATGATCACGTACGCTCGAGGTGACCTGGGCGTTTTGCATGTGATAGATCCCAGCCACATGCCTATATCAAGTCACCAGCAGCTGCTGGAGAGTTTGACGCGCCTATCACGCGCTCATTGGTCTTCGGCTGCTATTGACCGAATCTCTCCTGACTTACTTGCTTCGTCTTATAAGAAAGCAGAGCTTCAATGACAAACGTCAGCAAACCAAGTGAGTCTAATGAATATGAGTCTCTTCGTTACCGGCGAAGACAGGACCTGCATTCTGCCAACACTGGAAGGACGAGACTGACATGACAGTGCCTCGAGATGGTCGGCTAATTGCCCTCATTCTCGCCTCCAAAGGAGTCGGAGATGCGGACGATAGAGTAATTCATCAACTTTTAGACTTTGCACACCGTATGTCGTTATCCACATTGCAGCATACGGCTAAATGTTTAGGATACACCTCCGACGTCTTGATGGATGCACAAACCTATGCGGATCATGCTGGCCGAGGAGGCAAAGTCGACAAGGAGGATGTCGAGCTCGCTGTGCAAGCTAGAGCAGGTTGGGAATTCGATGAAGCACCACCGAGAGATGTGAGTTTTCCAAGCTAAACATGCCAAAATCACTGACATTGCACAGTACCTCGCGTCTTTAGCTGTCGATCTCAATTCAATCCCTCTACCACCCATCACAGAATCATTCGAGACAGTCAGACTACCACCACCTTCTGATCGCTTGACAGCTGTCGCGTTCGATATCATCCCTAATGCCCCGCTGCGTCCTGAGCTCATTGAGGAGAGTGATGAGGAGAGTGACGAGGATAAAGTCGAGGGTGATGCCGATATGGATATGGACGGTGATGCCGAGATGGAGAATGGAGATTCGGGTGGAGAAGAGACTCGGGGCGGGCGAGGCCAGGCGAAGATTGAGACGAGAGAGGTCGATGAGGATTATGACGACTAATGGGGAAGACTTGAATGTTGTACTATCATCTATCATTGCATTGTGTATTCGAATGTCCCTTTCTGCTGATTGACTTCGTGGGATAGGCCACAAACAGGTCAAATTTCAGAGCCAGGTTTTGTTCGGTGCTGGCTGTTCGTTATCGACATGAGAGAGAATGGAAACGCAAACGAGCAATTTGACGTCAAACACATTGTCTGTAGATACCACGGTACGCTGGAGCTCTTCAAAGACGCTACAGACGTCTATGGGCTTGCATAGGCTGACCTTGAACTTTCGCCACCATTCTCATGACGTACACTATACGTTGCCCGCGACGATCCAACGAAAGTCGAAAGCGAATCATTTGATTGCTATAACCATCAAAAAGTAATAATGAAACTCATCAACAAGCACGTAGAAAAGGACGGATCAGTACGTGGGGTGTCTGTGCAAAACAGAAGTGATTGACGAGCTAGGGCTATGTGACGCTGCAGCCTGAAGATGATGAAGACATGTGGCACGTTTACAACTTGATTCAAGAGGTTTGTGGGATGCTGGGTGTTGGATGTGCTGATTCCAGGGTGATGAAGTCAGAGCAAGAGCTGTGCGGTGAGCATGCAAACTTCACAGGAATTGTAGCTAAACGCCAAGGCGAGTACAGACGGTCTCATCCACTGGCTCGTCAGACTCGAAGCGAGTCAAGGTCAACTTGACACTTGCAGTGACCAAGGTATGTTCGGATGGCGTCAGTGTATTCAAGGCTTTCTCTGACGTCTTAGACATCTTTCTCTCCTTCAGCATCATCAGCTAGTGGGACGACATCAACAGATCCCAAAGCGTCAACTGCAACGCTACAAATCTCAGGAAGAGTCTGCAACGAGAATGATTGGGTAAAGATGGGAGCTTTTCACACGCTGGATCTTGAGGGTACGCTGTCTGATAATTAACACACTAACGCAAAGCAAACAGAGACTTTAGGCTGTCGAAAGCGACGGGCTGGGACTCAGTCTCGCTTGAGCGTGTAGAGGAGGCAACAAAGGAGGGGAGAGGTGCCGAGCTTGGTGCTATTGTGCTTGGAGAAGGTATGTCTTCTCCTGGAGCTGACTGTGCTGATGGTCAGGGACTGCGGCGATCTGCTTGCTGTCGGAGCATATGACGGTCATCCGGCAACGCATAGACGTACCGATTCCACGAAAACGCAAAGGTAGCACCACAGTTCACGAGAAGGTATACATTGCAGTCAAATCGGTACTGACGTCAGGCTATGGAAAACTTCTTTGCTACCGTCTATGCCGCCATCTTGCGACTACTGCCGTTTCAGATATTACGAGCCATCGTCATTGCCAGCCCTGGCTTCACGAAAGAAGCACTCTACGATTATGTTTTCAACCAGGCCATGTTGACGTCTAACAAGCCGCTCATGACTTCTCGGACCAAGTGGGTCAAAGTCCACAGTAACACTAGTCACGTCCACGGTCTTGTCGAAGCACTTAGAGCACCGGAAGTGGCCAAGATGCTGCAGGGTGCCAAATTCGCGCGTGAGGGTGTCGCACTGGAAAAGTGAGTTTTGAGAGTGCTTAGCTGATGTACAGGTTCCACAAGATGCTGGGGTCTGATGAGCTCCGCGCTTGGTATGGGCCAGATCATGTTGCGCTCGCGGTCGACCGCGGTGCAGTCGGCACACTTTTGATCTCCGATGAGCTCTTCAGAAGCACAGATACAGCGAAGAGAAAGCGATACGTCGCAATGGTCGAGGCAGTCCGGGAACGAGGTGGCGAGGCATTGATCTTTTCAAGCATGCATGAGAGTGGACAACGTGAGTTGCTGGCATGACGCTAGGCTGATGCATGCAGAATTGAATTTACTGACGGGATGCGCGGCGATCCTGACTTATCCGCTTGATGTCGAGGTTGTCGAGATGGAGGAGGCGGAAGAGAAGGAGAAGGTGGCGGCGCAAAAGGCAGAGGCTGAGGCTGCTGCTTTGGAGGAGTCTTAATGATGCATTCTTGATTGCATGCATGATCTATGTCATGCAATTATCGATACCTCATCTTCGCACTACTATGAGAAGCCGCCTTGCACAAGTCACTTTCTGCTTGGCACTGACTGTCAAGGCTGCGGCTCTTCGAACGCATATTTGAAGAGAAAGCCGGCCACCGAGTCCATGAGCAATCAACGGCGCGAGCCAGTCCTGACGACACCCCCGCGACTCTAAACCGCGATAGCCGAGAGACAAGGGACACTCTGATCTTCTGCATGCCTATTGCGATACAAAGAGCAAGCTGACATTTGCTGTGCAGTTTATGGGAACAAACGTCCGGCCAGAAGATCGCGCGATGCAGGTACGCTGATGCATGATTCTCCGCATGGCGTGTCGTGCCAGGTGTGTGCACCAGACATCAGCGGGCCGAGTCAAGCTTCGCTTGGTACATTCATCACTCACATCCAAGGGTAAACAACCTCCAACTCCAACTCCTGATCCTCTCCAGCATATACACGCGCTTCTCTCCGCAATTACTTTCTGTCAGCATATGACAGTGGTATGAGGGTGCTTGCTCACCAGTTGCCCATCTCTAAGAGCGCTTCGACAAGCGCATCGACCGTCGAAGCCCTTGATGTCTCAAGGTCGGTTCAGAATGGACTCGCCGGCCTGCACGAGGGTGATTCGGGTTCTTGCGTAGTGATGATGCGCGTGCGGATGTTGTCACAGAGATGCGCTCTCGTCCTGGCTTTCGGGGATGAGCGGTATGAAAGGCGATCACCGGGGCGTCGTCGTCATGGAACTGGTCGGCGTTGACCCACCTTCTGTCGCTCGGACCAAAGCCCGTGAAGTTGACCAGGTACTGCAGCGGCCCGTCGAAGCCGCAAGGATGGCGATACGAGTTGAGAATATCGTTGACCTCCCACTCTGCGTTATCTTCACCTTCTTTGCCTCCTCTTTCGACTTGCTCCACCTGCGCCTCAATCGGTGGATTGCCAGTCCAGGGGTCGCGCCGCCTGAGCGTTGGGGCGGTCCCGTCGCGTAAATCACCCAGACAAGATTGCATTAAAGGTGACCTCCACATGTCGTCCTGTCATATGTCAGCTCGAGCGTCACAAGATGCTGCATGAAACCAGAACCCATAAAAGCTCGCCCTTTCTGTCCTCCGCTTGACTGGTATCCAGGCTTGCTGCTAACGCGTTATGTCGTGTCAGGATCACTGCGTTACCCACTAGCCACATGTTACACACAACAACGCGACGCCAAAGGCAAGCTAAGAAAAGCGCAGTTGCCCGCGATCTTCATTGTCATACGAGCAAACAGCAAGCCGGATGACTCATTGCGCACGGGAACAGATTGTTTCAAACTTTCAAAACGTCGGCTTCGCCCGGACATCTCCGTCCGCTCATGCAGAGCGCGCCAAGTCTCGACGAGCAACTGCGATGGGCTGGCTAATCCCCCCGAGCTGAGTCGCCGAGTCAGGACGAATCATCTGCGCCCAAAAAGATCACGAAGAGCGGGTGGAAGGGGCCAACCTACTCACAAATGATAGTGCTAAGTGCATCTTCAAGACGCCTCGAAATCCTAAGCCTAGACCAGAGTCTCCCTTCTCCTTGATGGCGAACCATCGCCGAAAGCTTTTCAGAGCTGCTTTCAGCTCTTCAGTGCTTGTATGTTCGGGCCGAAGAAGGAGACTTTGCACAAAGGCTACATGCCAGTGGCCCAAGCAGTGGTGGAAGATCAATCCCAAGTCGCCATCATAGTGGTGACGCACGGATAAGGAGAGTTCAATGGCGGCGATGAAGGACGAGACAATTCAGTAGATGTACTGCAGTCATGAGACTCACCATTGGAGGAATCGATCGAATTAGAATAGACAAAGCTTGTGGTAGAATGAGGACCGATAGAAGACAAGGACATGCATCTTCCAAAAGGCGTGCTTTAACAGGGTAATGCGGATGCCGACGTTGTGCGGAACGTCGTACGGAACGTCGTACGGAACTTGGTGCGGATGGCAGCGATCTGTGAATGCGGCGTGTCGTGCGGATGCCGAGCAGCACTGCAGCAGAGGCGCACGCAAGCGGATGCAGAGGAACGCGGATGCTGTGCTACCTAGCGCATCCGGTCTGTCATCATGCGTGCTTCGGGCTCAAGTCGACCGAAAGTCGTGAATGATGAGCAGGACTGGCTGAGCGCACGTTCGGATGTGTATTTGCAGCTAGTGTAAAGCGCAAACGTATTCTTCACAACCGAAGAGCTCGCGATGGAGTAGCGAGTCCATGAAGTAGCGAGCTGCAGCCGGCAATGATTGTGACCATAAATTTGCATATTGGAAGAGGCGCGTACGCTCTATTGCAGCATATAAGCAGCGAGGGTCCACCCTGGACGATACTGGGTAACCTCAAGAACCGTCATCGTAGAGAAATTCTCTTCATCAATTGGCTAACTGTATACTTGTCGTCTCAAAGAGGGCCAAGTGCGTACCGAATTGAGATGATCGTACGCGCAGCTGTTACAGCTGCCACGCGAATCAATTAGAGCATGCTCGCTTTGCAGTCTGTCGCGATCGGTTAAAACGAAAAGAACGTGTAAAAATAAATGCGTCCTTTGTTAAGCGGACTAACACTCTGACTGCAGCTGCAGCTGAGTGTATAACCAAGCTAAAAGAACCAGCAAGTTAGGATATCTGTTTCAATATATTAGCACAAGCGTACAAGCAACAGCTAGCACTACACTACAAACCAAGCACTTCAAGAGCCACAGGCTTACAGACCCAAGATCCTTTCTTCAACCACGTTTCACCTCGAATCGAGGACCGCTGTTCATCGCCACCACCCTCGAAAGAATACAGTGATAGCAGCAGTAAGTATCACGCTTCATCTCAACGACAACTGAACATCAGTCTCTCGAGTCTATGCTACCGTTGACCTCGCATACATCACAGAATCATACAACCACAAAATCGAATACGGCCTAATAGATGTGAGATGGCAGTCATTCGCGAGCATCGCTGACTCATCGCAGACCTAATCAATCTTCATCATGGCTACCGTCAACATTCGTCGCGATGTTGAGGATAAGTTTTACGTGAGTTCGAGTTTGCTTTGAGGATGGCGCTGACGTTGCAGCGCTACAAGTGGGTTGCATCCTAAACTGGCGTGGGCATGCAATTGACTGTTTTAGAATGCCCGTTCTTCAGACCAAGATTGAAGGTCGTGGAAACGGTATCAAGACTGTCGTTCCAAATATGGAGGACGTCGCTCGTGCTCTCGACCGACCGCCCACTTGTAAGTAATCCTTTCTGAATGATGAAACTAACATCCAGACCCCACCAAGTTCTTTGGCTGCGAGCTAGGCGCCCAAACTACCTTTGCCAACGACCGCTACATTGTCAACGGTGCCCACCAGTCTGACCGCCTCCGCGAGCTCCTAGACGTCTTTATCGAAAAGTTTGTCCTCTGCCCGTCGTGCAAGAACCCCGAAACCGAGTTGGTCATCACCGGTCGCGGTCAAGGCGATGACATCCACCGAGACTGCAAAGCTTGCGGTCGTCAGAACGGTATCGACATGAGGCATAAGCTTACGACGTTTATCCTCAAGAACCCACCCAAGAAGAAGGGCAAGAAGGGAAAGAAGGGCATGACGGCTGATGCGAATGTTGGTGGCAGTGGCCCCGGTATCGTCGTTGAAGACGGTGCCAAGGGCAGCGATGAGGATGAGGATACTTTGGGAGCGACCGGCGCTTCAATTGATGACCTCGACAAGATCATCGGTCGTCAGGAAGTCATTCCTGACATTACGCCTGTTACGACCAAGATTGCCGATGACGATTGGTCCGTTGACACCTCGGCCGCTGCCGTTGCAGCCCGCATGAAGTCGCTCGAAGTCAACGTCGATGCCATTGTCAACGGTGGTGACGATGAGGGAGATGACGACGCTGCCGACTCGCCGTACGCCATGCTGGGTGCTTGGCTCGAGGAGAATCGTTCGGCTTCAGACGACGAGATTCTTACGCAGATGAAGGAATTTGGCGTTGCTGGCAAGCACAAGACTTTGGTCGAGATTGGCGACAAGCTCTTTACTGAGAACGTCGTCTCTGAAGTTGCTGCGCGCGAGAAGCTTCTCTCCACTGTAAGTATTATATGTGTCCGCGACGGCCCGTCCCGATGGACTGACAGACAGCTCATTACTTCGGAAAAGCACCAAAAGTCATTCTTGGGCGGTATCGAGCGCCTCGTCGGCCAGCGTCACCCCGACACCCTGTTGGCATCGGGCGCAGTCCCAAAAGTCCTCATGACGCTCTACCAGGCGGATCTGCTGGACGAAGACTTTATCAAGCAGTGGGGTACCCACGTTTCCAAGAAATACGTCGACAAAGAGACTAGTAAGAAGGTTCGTAAGACGGCCGAGGCGTTCTTGACTGTGAGTCCTTTTTTGGTGATGGTTGATGGATGTGACTGATTCTGTAGTGGCTTGACGAGGCTGAGGATGATGAGAGTGACGAGGACGAGTAGGATCTTGAGTCTTTGCTTGTGTCTATAGGATCGTAGTTTTTGCATCCACCTCTCTTGTCACGTGCAGATCAGGAACGCGCACATGCTGCAGCTGCAGTTGCAAGCTCGTCGCGTCTTCAATCCGCTATTGTAGTCAAACTGCTCGAGCTCAATCATCAGCAGTCATGGAGGTACCTCATCTGCTGGCGCTCAAAGTGTAAGACTAGAAAAGGCATCATATAGCTCATGGACAGCATGCGCCTCTCGCGGCCAGCTTTGGCGCAGAGTCAAGTCCCTTTCGTGACTGAGCCCCTCGTCAACGCATGGCCGAGCTCAGAGTCCACATTCCAGGAGCAGGTGACCGCTCTCGCAGATAGCGATCCAAACAGGCTCAACTGCCTAGATCCGACCTCGGTCCAGTCACTAGCAAAGGACGCGGCACAGTCTCCGCTGTTCACCTTGCCCGCGGCATTCGGCACAATCTGCCTCGGTGAGACCTTTGCGGCTACTTTAAACCTGTCAAATGAAACGCAAAAGACAGTCCCAGGTGCCAAGCTGACTGTGGAGATGCAGAGCTCCACAAGCAAGCAGTTGATAGAGGTCAAGACACCTTCTGGAGAGGGAAGCATTTTGGCTGGCGGAGATGCAATGGAGCTTGGTGTCGAGTGGGAGATCAAGGAGCTGGGAATGCACGTTTTGGTGTGTAGTGTCGAATATGGAAACACAGTGGTCGCGCGCTCGTTTCAGAAGTTTTACAAGTTCAACGTGAGTCGTTTTATTTTGACACAGCTGACATGCTAGGTGTCCCCTCCGCTTTCTATCAAAACTCGTGTTCACTTGCCAATGTCGGCTAACGCCATGCTGGCCTCTGGCGAGCGTGACAAAGTCTTCTTGGAGGTCCACGTGCAGAATACTAGTCCTGCCACGGTGACTTTTGATCGGCTGGTCTTGAAGCCTGCTGACGGTCTACATTGTGTCAACGTTGATGATCTTTCGGGCGGTGCAGGCGAGACGTCAGAGAATGAACAGGGCAGATCTGTCTTTGTGGGCGCGTTCCAATCTTTGATGCCGCATGATACCCGACAATACCTCTTCATCCTCACTTCATCCACTTCACCACCTACCGATCCACTGCCAGGTTCCATCATCCCTTTGGGCCGCTTGGACATCACTTGGCGCTCCAGTCCATTTGCCGAGCGAGGCCGTTTGCTTACTTCGACTCTCAATAGACGGGTGCCAGGCAATCCAACTTCGCCAGCTGCAACACTAAAGCCTCTGCCTTCGCATTTTCAAGTGACTCGCGTTGCTGGAGGAGACGGTCGCGTCAGTCCACTTCCTCCACCTCTGCCGCCTAAAGAACCTCTCCGACAAACGTCGCAGTGCTCGCTGTGCGTTTCCTCGTCACCGCGGCACGGCGCTCGAATAGAAGATGACTTTGAAGTCAAGATCCAGGTCTCTTTACGCAGACGGCGAGATACACAGGCTGCGACGCCAGCTCACTACGGCATTCAATATGTGCCGTTTGTCACGACAGCGCCTGCGCCTCTGATTAGCATTTTTGCTCCGAATATGGCAGCGATGCGTTCAGATGGCAGACCGAATCCCTCACCATCCCCAACACCCTTCTCTCCCCCTCCACCGCCCTCTCGACCGATGACACCGGTCACATCTCAATTGCGGCAAGCCACAACATCGTCCATGGCTGTAGACAGCCCCGCTGTGCGTGAGATGCAAGCGACGGCGACCGTCTTCCCACCTCCCGCACGGCGCGATATCACATCTCAGCCACACGACGCAGGGGGTCGGATCAGCTTCAAGGGTACAACGCTCGTAAAGCTGGTCATTGACAACTTTACACTGGGAGAGCGATCCGAAACAGAAGAGCCATGGGAGCATGCGTCTGCCGAGGCCGTAATGCGCTTCACCGCGCGGTCAGTTGGTCTCGCTCAGCTTGGAGGCCTGCGAATACTAGACGCAGAGACAGACGCATGGACGAGCGGAGAGGTCATCGCAGAAGAGAAGACACTTGGTTGCGTTTGGATATATGCATGAGTACAAGTGATACCTAGTAACGCGGCCGTTTGGAGTCTCGGTCGTCATACGAGCTGCCCCCGGGCGGGCCAAAGCTTGCCCCGGCAGGTGGCCCTCCAGGACTGTCGTAGTTACGCTTGTAGCCGATACCTCCGCCTGTTGGGGGCGGTGCACCATCAGGAGCTCGAGTTTGGAATCCGCCACCACCACCACCACCACTGCGACGATGTCAGTGTGTCGTAAGCTAATGAGTTCAAACTCACCCAAAGCCACCACGGAACCCTCCACGGTCACCACCGCCGTTGAAACCGCCACGATCGCCAAACCCACCACGGTCACCTCCAAAGCCACCCCGCGGCGGGCCATTGAAGCCACCGCCAGGTGGTCCGTTGAAACCACCTCCAGGCGGTCCATTGAAACCACCTCCTGGCGGCCCACCGGGAGGCCCACCGAAGCCTCCTCCACCCTGGAAGCCGCCGCGACCACCCTGGAAACCGCCACGGAAGCCACCGCCTCCTCCACCACGGAAGCCGCCTCCGCCTCCCATCCCTCCACGGAATCCCCCTGCTCCACCTCTAAACCCGCCTCGGAAACCGCCCCCAGGAGGACCAAACTGATGAGGAGGTACCAGCGATGGATCTACAGGCTTGGGTCGACCTCCGAGACCACCGCCGAGCTTTCGTGGCTTCCAGCCCTTGACTGTGCGACCCCGCTCGACATCTACGAGGATCTTTTTGTGATGAATAGGA
This sequence comes from Holtermanniella nyarrowii, assembly GCA_001600035.1. Taxonomy (NCBI): domain Eukaryota; kingdom Fungi; phylum Basidiomycota; class Tremellomycetes; order Holtermanniales; genus Holtermanniella; species Holtermanniella nyarrowii. The sequence goes on from BCIT01000018.1 coordinate 313,053, forward strand.
ATGCCCTCTGCGTCCTTGTAGGCAGCTGAATGTCAGCTTTGCACGATGTTGCGACCAACCTTTCATATCCCGCTCACGTTCGTAGACGACAAATGCGTACGAATGTGACTTTTGCTTTCTGTCCCGTACAATCCTCACTCGCTCAATCGCACCGTACATCTCGAATTCACGGCGCAAGTCTGCTTCTGTGGCCTTCTTTGACTGCACTGTCAGCCCCATGTCAGCCCGAAATACGTACAAGACGAGCAATGAACAGAGTTTTGTAAGGGTCACCAATGGCGTGAGGATCATCCTGCGGCTTGTCTACTCGGTCAGCTTGTTAACTACAGCGCAGCTTACATTTCTTCTCAAGCTCCTTTTTGTACTTTTCTTGACGCTTCTTGCGCTTCTGGAGCCGCATTTCTCGAGCATACTCTCCTGCCAATGTTGCCTTTTCGTCTTTGACCTTGGAGTCTCCATTGATCTTTTCATCCTTGACATCCCCATTGGCCTCGCCTTCTGTTGTTGGCTTGTCTGCCAGACCCTGCTTGAGCTCTGCCTCCTCTGCCTCTGCCTTCACGCGTGCAAGCAGAGCCGCAACGCCTGTCAACTTGTCTGGACCTCTTCGACCTGGATCTTCAGTCAATGGCTTGAGGTACTGCGGATGCGGCCGCGGTTGGAAGAGCTTGAGCAGATTGGGAGGTAAAAGGGACGTCATGCTGACTGCCTCGAAGTATAGCTAAAGTATCCTCAGTACACTAGATCAGCATGAACGATGCACAACAGGAGGGGGTTAGGACGGAATTAAATTCAGAATCCGAGTGGCAATGCAGAAGCTAATCATCCAATGTCCATGCATCCATCGTAATAGCAAGCAGAAAAGCAGAGACCATGCTGCTCATGCCCTTTGAATAGTGAAGGTCTGCGAGGTCCCTAGATTCTGTCAGCAGGCTCGAGAAAACAGCAGTGAACTGACAAGCCTCGTAATCAGCTTCGTCGCTGGGATTCCCAGTGATCTTGAGTGCTCTCATGAGGACTTGACCGGTCAGCGTTAGACCAGGGTTGACGCATGACTGACACTTGTACGTCCCGTTGGGAACCACAGTCCCATTGCTAAAGTTGCCGTCAAAGGTGAATGTGCTGTAGTCACCACCGGCTCCATCCACATTCTCAGTGCTGCATCGTCAGCTGAGCCTATCCGATCTCGCTTCTTCATTCACGTACTTGCGAGGGATGTAATCGGCTTCGTAAACATTGCCAATGATGGGCACCTTGTTGAAGGTATTGACGGGCTTGGGGCCCTTGTGCCAGAACCACCGGAAGCCTCGGAAGCGTTGGTTGCTGGCAGCGGTAGCGCGGTTCTTCCTTGCCGCCAACGTGACCCTGTCGACTGCGCGCTCCTCGACGTTCACAAAGACGCTGCGCTTTCTCGACTGGTAGTCGGGAGTGAAACCGAGAGACACATTGGCGGAAATGAGGTCGATGAGAAGCACTGCTGTACCCCCGACTAAGCTGAGATGGTCAGACTGGACTCGACATGATGAGAACGAACCGGTAAATGACGGTCGGGCTGTCATCACCTGCAAGCGTATAAGTCGCTTGACCGACCTGGCTCTCGCCAGCAGCATTTTGGATCGTAGGCGACGTGAAACCAAAGTAGTAGTCAGTGTTGTCGATGATCGGCATATCCTTGAGCTTGGCCGCAATGCCTACAAGTTAGCCCACGTCCTCGCTGCCCAGTTCACTGACCCAAGTAGGGAACGTGCTGGTCGATACCGCCGGATGCGACATTGATGAACCCCGAGTACGCAGGGAACTCTTTCGCGTTGACACCAGTTGGAGGAGTGAAGTAGAGAACTACAGTCTTGGACTGTCCGGCCTTCAACGAGAAAGAAGTGTCGGAGAAGCGTACGCCAGCTGGTGCTGACGACTGCGGGAGCGGCCCTATGTTTGGCTGCCTAACAGCCTGAATAGTCAGCACGCATAAGCATAGGTCAGTGACTGACAGGATTGAAGAGAGCTGCCGTCCCTGCAGGCACATGCGAGAGCTTGTACTCGGCGCGCTTGCGACCGTCACCCTTATTCGTAATCTCGTTGATCAGTCTACAAGCGACCACACGATCAGCACACGTACAGTCAGGTATTGGATTGGCATGGCATTGGCAGTGTCGTTGAGCTCGAGTTGCGAAGGTGTAATGACCGTTGCAGCTTGAATCGAGTCGAAGACCTGAATGATGCCCGCTCCCTGCTGCGCGACTGTGAACGGCGTAGGGTCAGTGAAGGATGTCGGGAGATTTTTGGCGTTGAACTGCAAAGCGGACTGCACGTCGGTTGGGTTCATCGAGTTGACGCCCTTGGCGGACAGGATGAGCGCTGCGGCGCCGGCAGCATACGCGGACGACCAGCTGGTACCATCGGTCATGCGGAAGTAGTCAAATGATACAGGAACAAGGCCGATGATGTCTTTTGTCAGCAACGTCTCTGCTTTGTAGTACTCACTCATGCCTGGCGCAAGTACTTGAGGTTTGATGTCGGCTGCATGTCAGTTCGATCTCCGGGGCGCTTCTTACCATTGTTGGTCGGGCCGATGGAGCTAAAGTAGGATGTCAAGCCGCCGCTGTCAGTGTTGACACCTGGCGCGGGGTTGAAGCTGAAATCGACAGTGGTGTTGGCGTTGGCAGCAATCTGCGACAAGAGCTGGCAATGTCAGCCTTACTGTCCAGTACCTGCAATGCACGTACGTATTCGCCGTCGACACTGTCAATGACTGCAAAGTTGATCAAAGGCTACAAATCAGCGACAGGCATGCTCGCGTAATGAAACAAACGAAGTTCTGGTAGATGGGTATCGCTCCAGGTGTGCTTTCCATCAGCTTTTTTTGTCAAAACACAAACATTGACTCACTTGACGACAAAGATGGCCGTGGCGCCAGCAAGGAATGCAAATCGGGCCTTGTCAGACAACGAGCAACCACCTCTGCGCACAACGACGAGCTTGCCGCCCAGGTCCGGAGTATCTTCCGGAACGACGCAGCCATCGTTGGGCACGTTGGGATCGGTCGTATAGGCGTAAAGAGGGTAGGAACCGGTAGCAAATGGCTTGTAGTTGTAGTAGCGCTGATCGTCAGTTTTGTCTGGCAACCGGAACGTACGATCGGCCCGTAGCCTGTAGAGACGGTGGCGTTGTGCGCGGGGTAGATGGTGCTGGATGTGAGCTCTTACGCGAATCGAGTGCGCTCACCTGTCGAAAGATCCAGCCGAGATAACACCGCGACCGGTACCAGGTGAATCAGTATACAAACCACCGTTTTGTCCAGAGTTTCCAGCAGCAGCAGCTGATCGCTCAGCTCGTCATCGCACAGAGGGAGCAGCACTCACTGACGACAACGCCGGCATCGACGAGACGGCTTGCGAGCACTGACAGCGGGCTCTCGTTCCACGAAGTGGTCTCGCCTGGTTCGTCAGCAATCTTGCCGAATACGGCGACACTCACCGAGACTGAGGTTGATGACGTCTGCACCGTCTACGTACGCGCGCTCCATGGCGCTCAAGATGATACTGTCAAACGTGGCACCACTGCAGCTGTAGACGCGGTAGGCGAGGATGGAGGCTTGAGGTGCGACACCGGTGACGTTGTAGATGTTGTCGTTGGATCCCTGATCGTCAGGGGGTGTTCGCGGGCATGAGACTTGCAATGACTCCAGCTGCCGTGGTACTGGGATGATCAGCACCGGCTTGCGCATTCAGGACAAGCTTACCCATGGCCGTAGCAGCCATCATAAGGATCATTGTCAGGAACAGGGTCATTGTTTCCGTCGAAATCGTCTCCGACCTGGCTGTCAGTCCTCGGTCGGACTTGGAACACTCACAAAGTCGTAGCCGCCAATGACCTTGCAATTTGGTCCAAGGCAGCCGCCTAATTGTCAGTCGGCGCGGCGAGCCCGACCGTTCCAGCTTACCTAGAGGCTCGAGCGTGTAATCTACACCGGAATCTTTCGGCTCGTGAGTACTGATCACGATGACAAGGTGCTGACTGACCGATAACGGCGACTTTGACGCCCTTGCCTAGAATGCCGGCCGCGTGCGCTATGTCTGCGCCCTGGGCAGTGTGAGTATGACGATCCGGTTCAAGCACGCACAATCTGAGGGAGCAAAGAAAAGCCCGTGGTGGGGTACGCTTGTCCTGTCGAGGATGGAATGGACGTGACGGTCTTGGTTGTGCAAACCTGCTTGTGTCCTTTGCCTGTGCACTGAGTGGTAGTCGAAGTGCCTGGAGCAGGTTTTGTTGGAGACGGCTGTGCAGGCTTGTTATTGACTGCGCGTTTAGGCCACGAAGCGTCTGGTCGATCGTCCTTGAGCTGCAAGCGCGTGACAGGGAAGATGTTCTACTCGTCAGCTCCAATCAGTGGATAGGTATGCACCTTGACGCCTGGAATGGCTACCAAAGCTTCAAGATCCTGCTGTCAGCTCGTCCTGTCACGCTTTCTCGTACCAAGTCGGAGGAAAGCGTGATTGCCGCTCCGAGAAAGAGATCGGTCGTGTACTCGTTGGTGACCTTGAACTTTATGCCGCGTTGATCGAGCCGAGCATAGATGTGAGCGTGAGAGTTGGTGTCACGTTTGCCTTTTAGATCTGAAAGAGTGTTTGTTGATTCAATTTCGATAATGTAGCGATTGTGTACGATTGTATTACTAGGTTGATTGATTTGATTGATGGCTAATTTTGCATTAACTGTTATAATAAAGAATGTTAATAGCCATGTGATCAAACTGGTACGCATAATAAAGTGGCAATGCGAGATATGAATGTGGCAGAATGAAACGAGTGTGTGTGCTTGAGTTGATTGTGTAAAGAATGAGTCAGTAATAAGGAAAAAAGGGAAAAAGTGGAGAAAAACAAAGTAAATCGGGTTCATGTTGACGTGTCTCGGTGATCTCAAAGCAAGGCACAGGCACCGAATCGCGTCTACCCTAGCGTGAATACAGCGTGACACGTCATTATAAAGCGAGCTGCTCAGTCACGTGATATAGTATCTTTGGTGCAGATTGCATTACAAGCTATTGAAATCAGTTTAAAACAGAAAAAGATGAGTGACAACAGGTTCGCAACTGCAAAAACAGATCCAAGATTCAGAAAACCAAAACAGAAGCAACTCAAAGTAGAGATTGATGACCGTTTCAAGCAAGTCTTGGAAAGCAACGACTTTGCTCAAGGGTCCAGTGGCAAGACAGGCAGTAGGTCGAGCACAATCACACAAGCTGACCCCAAGAACGGCTCGATAAATATGGACGTCCGATCACTGCTTCCCACGAGGCCGATCAGCTCAAACGATTCTATCGGTTGCGCTCAACATCGCCCAAGCCAGAGGGTCAAGGCGAGGTTTCGGCTTTCGTCGACTATGCTCGTGGAGAGGGCGTACTGGAGTCGTCGGGATCGGAGGGTGAAGAGGATGATTCTGAAATTGAAGAGAAAGAGCTGCCACTCGGGCCCAGCAAAGCGTCCAAGCGGATTCAGCCAGTCGTCGAAGACAGCGACGATGATAGCGACGAGTTCCTCGTCGATCTAGACGAAGATGAGGACGCTGAACCGAGTGTGTTTCCAGAGGACGACGAGGTGGAAGAGGACCAAGAAGAAGAAGAGGATGTCGATCCAACATGTCGCGTCGCAGCTGTCAACATGGACTGGGACAACCTCCAAGCGGGCGACCTCTTTGCCATCTTCAATTCGTTCCTTCAGCCTTCATCCAAGGACCCTCAACCGGCACCAGGCAGGCTGCTGCATGTCAAGGTCTACCCGAGCGAGTTTGGCAAGGAACGCATGGCGAGAGAGGAAGTCGAGGGGCCTGGAGGCGGCACGTTTGCGAGGGAGGTCAAAGACGATGAGGACCAAGCCGGCTTCGGTGGCTCGGACGACGAGGACGGGGCGAGTGATCGTGAAGACGGCGTCGATATGGATCAATTGAGAAAGTATCAGCTTGAGCGACTCCGGTACGTCTCGTCTTTTTCAGAGCAAATACTGACAACCTACAGGTATTTTTATGCAGTCGCTACTTTTTCAAACGCAGCCGCAGCCGCCAAAGTCTTTTCTGAATGCAACGGTACCGAGTTTGAGCATACAGCAAACGTCTTGGATCTCAGCTATGTACCTGACGAGATGGATTTCGAGGGCGATGAGCCGAGGTGAGAATTTTATTCAGTGTGCCTGTGGCTGATGTACAGGGACGAAGCGTCAGAGGAGCCAAAGGCCTACAAGGGAACAGACTTTGTCACGGATGTGAGTTGATATGCTGCTCTCACTGAGGGAGCTGATTCATGCAGGCGCTCCGGCATTCCAAAGTCAAACTAACTTGGGACCAAGACGACCCAAACCGGAATAAATTGACTAGGCGGACTCTGACGAGGCAGGAGATTGAAGAGGAGGACTTTAAGACGTATCTCGCTTCTTCTGACAGTGAAGGCGAGGCTTTCGGGAGTGACGAGGGAAGATCACTGGCACCCAGAGCCAAGTCGAGCGAAAGCGCCAAAGAGAGGACGGCCAAGCTGCGCGCCCTGCTGCTTGGTGATGGCGGTGAGGACGCAGGTGACGTCTGGGGAAAGCAGGGGCGTCAGACGAATGAGCCTTCCGCATCAACAGCTCGCCAAGGCAAGAGCAAAGACATGGAAATCACCTTCAAGCCAGGGCTCTCGGCTTCAGCACCGACAGCAGACGACGACGAAGAACTCACGACACTCCAAAAGTATCAACGTCGCATGAAGGAGAAGCTTCAGCGCAAAAAGGAGAAGAGAGAGCTGCGCAATGGTGATGCCAAAGCTCCAAAGTCCAAGGAGACCGAAGGCGCGGCAGAGGTCGAGGCTGATGACTTTTTCGGCGGCGAGTCTGAGGCAGAGACGGAGCCAGTCAAGCTCAGCAAGAAGAAGTCGGCCAAGGCGCCGGCGCCAACACCTGTACCTGCACCAGCTGTCGCGGACGCGGTCGCACCCGCAGTTCAAGGGGATGACTCACGGCACTTTTCCATGACCGATGTCGTCAAGGAAGAGCGCCAGGCAGGCAAAAAGCGTCGCCGCGGGAAACACGGCAAGAAGGCAGAGCCCGGCCAAGAGCGCGAGAAGGAACTCGGAGACAGTCAATGGCAGATTGACGTCAAGGATGAGCGTTTTAGAGCCCTGCACGAGGAGGCAGACTTTGCGATTGATCCATCCAACCCAAAGTCAGTGTTGATTGTTGCGTTGCGCACACTGACTTTTAGATACCAGAAGACAAAAGCTATGCAGACTCTTCTGGCTGAACGTGCGTCAAGGCGCGACCAAGCTGGCTCGACCGAGACGCAACCGAAGCGCAAGTCCGATCACTTCGATCAAGACAAGGACTTGTCGACTTTGGTCAAGCAGGTTAAGAGGAGGAACAGAGGATGAGATGCATTTTTCTTCAAGCATCTGGCTGCAAGATATCAACGTATCGTTTTCGTATATTCTTCTTCGGCGCCGCAGAGCCAGGTCTTTTCGAAGGAGGTCGCGTCAAAAGATCATCAAGGGCAGTACCCGATGATGCCGCTGGGATTCTCATAGGTGGCCCAGACGGCAGCCCAGACGGAGTAGAGGGAGGACCGGAAGGAATACCAGTTCTGATCGGTTCCGGTGGACCGATTATCGCGAGATCTGCCTGCTGTAATGGCTGCATGGACCGCATGGGTGTCGAGGCGCCAGTTGGGGGACTGGTGGCTGCCGATCTGACCGGCATGCCTGCAGGTGAAGACTTCAAAGCAGGCGACGCAGACGCTGCTCGAGGTGGAGGAGCCGCGGGAGGGGGCAGTGCATCGGGCTTTGTCTGTACTGTCAATACTGAAATCACTTCTGAGACCACTTACACCCTTCACGATCCAGCGCTTCAGCTCTGGGTCAAATACCATCGAGCTCTCTTCCCCAAGTTTGGCTCGCACAGGCCCAGAGCCTTCTCCCTCTTTCTTCGCCCATAAGCGACCCAGCCAAGACGCCTTCTGAGCACTGGTTGGCGCCTCTGTAGTCTTCTTGCTTGACTCTGTGTTGGGCTCCTGAATCGGTACGCTCTGTTCTGGCTGCGTAGCCCGCGGGGTCCGCGATCTCGACGAGTTGCCGAGACCGAGGTCATCCTCGTCATCATCGAACACACTGGGTGCATATTGCAGAGGCTGATACGCAGATGACGGTGAATGTTGTCTTGAGGGCAGAGGTGTCTCCGCTGGCGCGTACGCCGACTGAGCAGCCGCAACCAAAGACGACGGGATGTCATCGTAGGAACTTCGCGCCAAATCGGTATGGCCACTTGGCATTGGATTGCTCGGCGCCGGAGTGATGGAACTCCAGTGAGAGAACGGTCCGACCGGCCCCGTGGCTGCATCGATTCGTTCAATGCTCGCCGTCTCGCCAACTCCTGAAGGATCTTCCTCCCCAGCGATAAACTTGGTGATTCGTCCTTCAAACCAGGAGCCGAGCTTGTCCATGCCAGGCTTCAGAGTCTTGCCTGATCGCGACACCAACCCAACAGCAGCGATCTCTCCTGACAGCCGGGACAAGAAGTCCTGCAAATGCTCGACCAAAACCTGAGGCACCCCACTCTTTGCTGATCCGCCGAGTGTTTTGCAATAACTGAAACGTCAAATCGCGCGAACCAAGATGACCTACTGTTGAGCCCTCCCAACATCTCCCCTATCCGCCAGCTGCCAAGCGCGCAACATCTTGCTTGACCACGAGTGCAAAAAGACCGACGGCGGCTCCCTTGACTTTGCCCCGGCCCTTGTGGACAGGGCGTACTCTGCGATCTCGCACATGATCGCAACGTCCTCAAGATCGCCCGGCTTGCAGTTCTCAACGGGGTCAAAGGAAGAGTGACCATCATTCCAACGGCTAAGCTCAGGCGAAGCAAGAAAACTGTTCACGTTAGCGATGACACCTCGGCTATCGTTGCGCACCATGAGAAAGCTGCAGTTGCCTCGCCAAGCGAAGTGAAATGACGTCCTAGTCGCAGCAAGTGATCTTGGTCCGCAGAATTTCCGTGTATCACGATGGCTGCGAGAACGCTCTCCCAATTCTCCAGCTGGGGATCCTCTATGTCTTCACATGAGCAAAGCCTATCCACTGTTCAGTTAGACGATGAAGCAAATTGCGGACCTGCCATTTTCTTCACTTCTGCCGCCAAAGATGGCATAAGTCGCTCGCAGCTCCGGGGCTGACGCGTCTCCGAAAAGGGACGCCTCGTAGAGCCTCGTGGTGTCTTGCCAAGAGCAATCTCCCATGCTTCTGGCGATCAAGAGTGCTTGGGCCCATGAACCTTGCTTGACCACCATGTCGAGCGCCTCAGAGTACCTTCTGCTCCGAAGAAAGGCCTCCACGTCCTGCAAGATCTGCGCAGTGTTGAGCGTTGGATTCAGATGCGATTCCGCTGACGGAGGAGACACCGAAGACACCGGAGGTCGACCGGGTATGGTAAAGACTTCTGCGAGGTGTTCATCCTCATGACTGATGTGTCAGATCATACGTAGATGAAAGTTATAACTCACCTGCCCTTCAGACTGCCGTGATTCATTACCAGAGTTTTCAGCAATCTCAACCCTATCAACTTGGCTGAATCCTCTTTTCTCTGCCGAGTCGCATTCGCACTCGTCAAGAACGACAGCGCCTTTTCCAGCTCAACCACTCGATCTGCAAGATACTTTAAAACCTGCTCGCGCTTCTGCTTTGCAGCCTTATCACCCAGCCGCAACCCGTCACCCGCTAGAGGCCCAGGGAAGACAACATCACTGATACTAACCGCGCTGGACGGCACAGTGTGCTCGATCGGTCGAATCACGACCTGCGTTCGAGATGAACCGTAGCCATACCCAGCCGACTCGCTTGCCACGTCCATTTCCTTAGCTGGAAAGGAAGCGGCTACCCGGCCTCCGAACCCGAAGGCGAAGATAGGAGCGCGTCGCGCACTGCCACCTTGCCGTGCAAGTGGCTCTGATGCCGCCGAGATGGCTTGAATCTGAGAAGGCGGAAAATACGACGATGCGACATACTCATTCTCCTGGACATCAACGTGTGAGTCGTATTGAGCGGCTTGGGCCGAGCTTTCGGAAGGCGCTGCATATTCATCGGAGGTTTCGGGATGACGGGCAGTTTCGAACCGCGATGCTGAGCTGTCGACAGACAGATCATCGAGGTGGTTTGTGTACCGGTTGGATTGTACGATTGGCGACCGGGAGATTTGAGCCGAAGTGTCAGAGGGATACAAGTCGGCTGACCGACCTTTCCGTATGACCTGAGCTGAAGGCGCATATGGGTCGGCCTTGAGTATCTGGATACCTCCCAAGGCTCGTTCCGCGTCGTCGCTGAAGGGTGCAGGCGGGTCACTGCCTTCCAGAGCCGCACGACTGGACGACGTTGTGTGGGACGATGGTGCATGAGATGCCAAAGGTAAGTCTGGATCAGATGGTTGAGGTGCACGAGGCAAAGATGGTATGCTAAACGAAGCAGATGGCGCTCGGACGAACTGAGGTGGCCGGGAAGCGGCAGAAACCGAGAGATTAGATGATGGCGTGGGTTTCGGTGGAGCAGACGGTGGCGCGGATAACGAAGGCGTTGGCAGCGATGTCAAGGGTGGCGCAGTCAGCTTGAAGAGCTGTACTGGAGGCGACGGGAATGCGCTTGCAGGGGGCAGGGGAGGGTGTGCATCAGACGTTCCGCGGTAAAACGTGCTAGGCTGAGGAGCACCCCGCGGACGGATAAAGCTCTTCTGCGACTTGAGCTGAGGTGGATCGTACGCGGACGGTACGGATGGCCGGATGTTTGAATGAGGCTGAGTTGGTAGCCTGGCAGATTGAGCTGGGGCTGGGATAGATTGAGTGAAGGCCGGGCCGTCATGACCGCGAACGGAAAGCCCAGGTTGAAATTGCCCTGGGTGAGAAGCTACAGGCGCATATGGGTCCTCTTTCATTTCCTGACCGATGTCCACCGCATTCACGGAAGCAATCTCTTTCGGAACCGGTGTGCGCCGAGCATCCGATTCAGAGAACGTAGGGGTGTTGTCGTAATGAACGGAAGCTCCAAGCCAAGGCGGGGTATCAGTTGCAATGTTTTGACGTGAAGGGGGTTCATCGTAAGACTCGGCAGCTGAACAATCAGCGCACTCCGTCTTGCAACATACGTTGAGCAGCGAACCCACCCATGCCCATGCTCTGCCTGACAAGCTCTCGTTCCTCGATCGTATACCAATTCCATTCCCCATCCTCATCATACCATCCCTCCGGAACGTCCTCTAGCAAAACACCGTCCTCGGCACCCATATCGGAAGACTGTCCCAGACGCAGGTCAGGAAATGCAGAGAGGTCATCAGGGCCAGCCCGCCCATCGTCCTCTCCGAACCTTTCCGTATCTTTGCCTATGCCGGACAGGAAATCATCATCTAGATTGTCAAACAGAGGGGTGCCTGAGGGCATAACCGCCGTGACCGGGGACGTCTCGCCAACATCAAGGGCTGCGAAGCCCTTGAAGATACTGTCGTCATCCCTAAACAAAGCAGCGTGGCTTTCATCCGCTTCCGCATGCCTCGGCGACTCCCCAGCCTGATCACTGGCCTGCCCGTCATCCGTAAACCTACCCGGAGATCTCGCTTCTGGAAAAAGTTGCTCAGCTGGGAAAGCGCTAGGTGAAAGATGAGAAGCTGTCTCTGGGTGGACTCGAGTATCATGCGCAGTGACAGCGAATGAAGATCCCGCTGAATCATTCTGAGCAAAACTCGTTTCCTCCGAGAAGCTAGAGGGTGACATCGACCGACTATCTCTGGGGTCTGCTAACTCCTCCTCCAAGTTGCTCGAAGTGCGGCCGAGATCTGAGCCTCCAAGAGACTCAATGGCCTCCTGAAGATCTCGGGATTGTGTGGAAAGCTCCGCATCCACGCGCGTAGTCTGTGGCAAGGCATCGGCTTCATCATCTCCCACGACCGCCGCCTCACAAACTGCATCTGCCTTGCCGAAGAGCAGCTCATCGTTTGACTTGCTGTGATTTGCATATACAAGGCCGTCTGCCGGCACAGAACTGCTCAGCAAGTTGTCATCCGAACCCACCGGGGTGGATGATGTCTACAGAGGTCAGCTTCAAATTGCAAAAAAGCCTACCTCGCCATGAGCCTCCACGTCCGCTTCTCCCTTTGTTCCAGTATCTCTCTCATTCGTCGCAGTGAGCTCCATGCCAGCCAGTCTGCTGCGCATGTGTAAGACTCAATCGCAGGTGTAGGCCTGGGTGCTCGCAGGCGCCAGCTGCAGCAGCTGTCCGTAATTTAAACGCGATTATTGGAATTGCATTCATGTGCTTTTTTGCACAAAGTCAGATGAAAGCAGCTGCTTGCACAGCTTGCTGCAGCGCTATATGAGTATATTCATTAGCCAGCTAGCGCTGCAGCTGCAGTTGTGCTTGCATGTTTGCTAACTGCACTCGCTTGGGTTTTTGCAACCTACGACCAGAGACAATCTGCAGCTGTGTTGGCCCGCTGCAGGCTTGGGAACAAAGCAGGTCTCTGCTTTTCGACCGCGAATGCAGCCTCAATGGCGGCCCTGACGGAGGGCTGTCAAAGCCTACGACGCGTCTATACAGTTAGTGGACTGTGATGGAGGCGTGCGCCTGATAGTCTGACAGTCGGACGCCCGTGAGCGAAAATCTCATGCAACATGCTGTGTGCTGACTTCCTAGAGCTCTTCAGCCCCGAAAGTCTGAACGAAGGAGAGCAGCATCGCGTTCGATAAACTGAATCAGGGCCTTTTTCCCACTCGCGTTGCTCAGGTCTCGGAGCTTTGCTTCAGGGCTTCCAGCTCCCTCTGGCACTCTGACCTCCTCTTCAGCGGCAAGTGCCTCAAGTGTTGGCGTTCCGACTGCGACCGACCAGCGCTCAGCCGCGCCAGCTCGCCAGCGGCACTACAATCTGCCAAAGTTTCTCGTTCGCGATGGCCAGCTGCCGAGAGTTGCTGTGCCATCTCGCAGCAGAAGCTACAAGGTCATCGTGTAGAGCTCCTTTCTTGACAGAGTAAGCTCGGACATCCTACTGCCAATTGCTTCGCCAGTGCGCTGTCAGGCGCAAAACTTTCACCGCTCCGTTAGCACATCGAGCTTCCAACCCGGCAGCTCTTAGTTGTACTAAAGAATTAGAACTTGCTGGAAAGTGCGAGTGACTACGGCGAGGGCGGCAGTGGCGTTGGCAATGGTGACTACGAGCGCTGATGGATTTCATCGTTGAATGCCGCACGGTGTTCTGCTTGCGACCAACGCTTCGACAATGAGAACGATAGTAGTCAGCTGTCTTAGCTACGCGGCTGCGTGGCGAAGGTTGAGGCTTCCTGCTATACAAATCGATTGCTCATGGCAACGCAGGTAAACGGTAGCTATCTCCGTGCCAGACATGAGCAACGTCATGCAATCAGAATTTTCCTTTGCCTCAGAGATATGGTCTTGTGCCCTTCCACAGCCGTAGCTAAGACACCACAGTCCGTACCAAATCTCTTGCGCTGGAAGTGGCTTCTGGTTGCTTGATACTTTCAAAGGGTTGGAGATCTTTAAGAGAATGCAAGGAACACTAGGTACGTTGCTACCTTGAGCAATAAGGCGGACGAGCCCTCACGAGGTGTTCGACGAGCCGGTCACAGGCTGCTGCCTGTTTTCCCCCTTCCAGCCGCCCTGGCTATGTGTCTTTATCCACAAGATGAGTAACATTCGTGTTAATCCGAGGCTGACGAAGTCGGAACGGGAAAGCATTATAGCAAGGATGTTAGACGAGCCTCGGGCGGCCTCGTAACGCAATCAAGACCGTGCTATGTCCCCTACTATGCCACCTACTCCGCCGAAGCATCGGCTTCCACAGATTCCAAGCATTTCAGCCTGGGATTTTATCACTACGTATCGACCTGATCACATCCCTCTACCACCCTTCCTCAATAGGCCTTCCACTTCGCCTTAACACTGAACATCTCAATCTCCGTGCCAAATACTACAATTCCAAGCCACGGGGCAATCGCAGCAGCCACGGGCTGGGGCTGAAACGGTATGTGGCTTATGCTACCGAAATCAACCAGCTCCACAAGGCCTTTCCTGCTACAGAGCACTTTCTTATCTAGTTCATCGGCTCATTACACCGACGTATGGCCGGCGAGTCAGCCAGCAAGGCTTTCACCGGCATCTCCTTCTACCACGTCGTCCACAACCTTCCCTTCCCTGGCAGAACGCCCATGATCCGCATGGCCCTAGAGGCGAACAAAAGAGACGCGCCTATGTCATCTGTCAAACCTCGACGGCCAGAGGTCACCCTGCAAATGCTCCAAGACATCCGAGGTGGCTACAACCCTTAGTTCCATTGACCAAGCGCAACATGGTCCAAGTCTGCAACGACGCTCTCACTCACTATGGTCATCCACCTATTACCGGCCACTGCTTTCGCATCGGCGGCACGAACCTCTACGCTGTGGCAAAACCAAAGAAGAAATCCAACGCCTTGGTCGCTGGACCTCCGATGGCATCCAAGCCTATTACCGGGAGTCCCTTCAGGATACCTCAAGCCTGCAAGGCTCCATCTGTGAGTGACTGCACCTCTTCGGGTTGCCATTCGACACGGGCTATCGCCCTCTATGCGAAGCCCCATGGGCCCTCGTAATGGCACTCCGATGAGTTAGACCCAGCTTCGCGTGCTGTCCCAAAACCCGTTCCTCATCCAGATCATCTCGTAACCGCGCGCTCAGGAACTGGTGACAGTCACGATGCTTGCGAGTGTGAGAGGAGTTCCTTCGCTCCTTCCTCAGCTGGCTTCTGCAAGTCCCTTCCACCAGGTTCCGTTGTACTTGTTTCGCGCCTCCCTCCCACCCTACAACATGATACGTCTACTGTCTCCTTCATCCATCCAATGGTCTCGTCCTCTAAATTTTGAAATTAAAAAAAAAAAAAAACCAGCTTCGCAGTGCGTCCGCCTCGCCTCGTCTAATCTCCGACTTCGAAGATCAAACACTCTGACCCCAGGCTGCTTTCAGAGCCTCTTGTACCTCGTCTTCTCGTGTCATAACCCAAAAATAGGATATGGGCAAAGCCCAGTGTACCTTTTCTCTCATATACATGCAAGGTTTATTGGCCGCGACTTCAACATGTCCTTGCATCTATTTTGTTGTTAGCTTACTCGGCCGGGGCTCGTAATGGCAATCCGATGAGCTAGACCCAGCTTCGCGTGCTGACCTAAAACCCCGTTCCTCATCTAGATCATCTCGTACATCGCGCGCTCAGGAACTCGCTTCACACATGTCAAGGAAAGAAAGAAAAGTAGGAGACCAATTCTGAAGCACACAGAGGATTTAAATCGCGTGGTCCGCGGCGCAGAATCTTTTAGTACAGTCAATCATGTCGAGGCCTCAGTGATACATGTAGAGAAAGAGCACACTCGGGTTATGAGCCCCTTCCTCTACAACTGAGCAAGAGCCCTGTACCGACGAGAGACAACCACATCAGCAACTACAAGCCAGCAGCTCGCGCCGCCACACGCGCGCTTTGATTCTTTCACCTTCACTATCTCCAGCCGGCAA